>VYZQ01042660.1:38242-72112 GCA_013400655.1 Mystacornis crossleyi | reverse complement strand
ATATATAATTAATATCATCATCCAAACCTATGTAAAAAAACCTAACCCCAGAATTCTTAAAAGGTAAAAAAGAGTCTTTTTTCAAAGGTTAAGCTAGATCTTTCGCAGCATATCTTGCTTCCTCTTGGTGGAATACAATTACACCCCCTGCTCTGGTGGCCTTCAAGTTACTGTAAAATCTGATTCATTATCACAATCTGTTCCATGGAAAGGATTCTTCCTCTTCTGCTGCCTAGTCTCTCATGGTAGTAAATATAACTGAGTATTTCTCATTTTTTCTGAGCTGGATCGTAACATAAGACTGTAACTTGAACTTCACTGACACTTTAGTCATTGCTGCACTGGAGCACATGCTGTGTCATGACCATGAAGAAATTAAAAAGTAACATGGTGTTTACAGATAATTTGATGCAAAGATGGAAACACCTGTGTTTATTCCAAAACACTGAAGCACATCCAATTGCAAGTATTAATGGATAATGTTGCTTTTTTCTTTTTTAAACTATTTTCAGAAAGAGTATGTTCCTCTGCATAACAGAATAAAGTTTATGCAGACTAGGACAAGTATCTCATTGACCATACTGTTTAATCAACCTTATTAACTATCGATCCTTTTAACACTATCCTTCCTAAAATGAGATTTCTACCCTAATTCAACTGTACTTCACTCCTGGTATCTACTACCATTAAAAACTAGTCCAGAAAGAGCTCTTTTCTCTATTCCCACCTCACTCTTTTCTCCCCTTTCACTTTCTCTATTCCTATATTTTTAAGCTTTTTCTCCTCACTGAATCCTGCTTCTCTCTCTCCTCTCTTCAAAATAAAAGAAAAAGAAATTGAAAGAAAAGGAAGGAAAAGTAAACCAGAAGGCAAACTGAATGAGTGGGGGGGTTCAGTTCCAGAGGCAGGCATCCCATATAATTTGGCATGTCCTCGGGTGGCCTTTGTCAGTTAATCAGCCTGCTGGGGATGTCCCAGACACCTCAGATATTCGAACAAGACACTTCGATCTAATCCCACTCTGAGTTCCAGCTAGAGTATCTTAAGTAAATCATGCAAAAATGTTGTTGAAGCAACCTCAGTTATCATTCCTACAAGGCTGATACTACTTTTACAGATAAAATTCCCTGAAGGAATTCAAAATCAGGCTATTAGGACAACTTTAGTTTGCTCTTCCTTCAGAGATGACATTTTGTTTTTCTGTTTTGCAATACTTTGGACCATCTCTTCTGTACTACAGTTTCTTCTGGAGTTGACAGAGATTGGAAGGGGTGTCCAAACTAGTTGTACCAGAATTTATTAGCAGAAATAGACAATCTCCAATTTGACCAAAATGCAGCAAAAAATATTAGAAAAGGACAGGCAGAGTATGATGGTGAATGTCTGTAAGTATGAGTCAAACACTATAATTTCTTTTTTTTGAAGAGGATGTATCAGGTTAAGACTAGACAAAATTCAGAATTTGTATACAGAGGTTTTCTTCATGTTGTACTTTAAAAATTGAAGACTGGGAGATCCTGAAGAGTTCAGTTAGAAAATACTGTTCAAATTATAATACGGCATAAGAAATCATTCTAGGAACTTTATTTTTGAAAATACAGAAGCCATCACTTCAACATATGTTTACTCCCACATTCAAGACAACCTATGTTTAAATATTTAAATTTTAAAATTTTCTCCCATCCCTGATCTTTCTTTTCCTGCAGGTAGCTGCAGATCTCTGCCTCTGAATCTGCCAGAACACTCTCACCAAAGCTAAACCTGCAGACACATAAGCAAAAGAAACTCAAGACCTTTGCAATTCACTGTATTAATTTAGTGGGAGGTTTGACAACTATAAATAGACTAGTCTGATTTTTATTTTTTTTGGTCTCTGGATTCAGACCAGTGAGTGTCCACAGCACAAGGAAAAGATTGCAGGCAAGGAAAGCAATTTTCTTCTCACAGATGAATACCCACTGTATGTATGTTTCTTGTGCAATTGATAAAACACCACCAGAATGAGGTCAGAATCCTCAAACCTCACGAAAGTGAAATTTATTTAGGAGAATAAAAACAAAAAACGAAAAAGACACTTAACAGTTTAGTTTTGCCATTTTTATTTCATTTAGTTGCATAATTTAGGTCAGAGATAGTTCAAAGGAATGAAATGCCTATCAGTAACAAGAAGTGTGTCAGCCTTGTAGAGCCAGAAGAAACTGCAAGTGTAAAGTGACTGCACTACAAATCTCATTCTGCAATGTGCTACACTGAAGTTTTAATGCAGATTTAACAGAGTTTGATGTTACTCAGAAGCACATCACATGGTGGAACTTATTCTCTGAAAGATTCAGCAGTTACAAGGTTCACACATAGCTGACTCCCTTCTTCCCCAGGCAGCAAACAAAGGATGGATTGTAAAGATTATTCCACGCCCTGAGCATAATTTCACATTATTTTTGGGCCAAAGTGACCAAAAAGAAAAATATACGCAGAGTGCAGATTTTTATTTCTGCACAGGAGCTTCAAAAAGCTAAGAAAGAACTCGGAGTCTGCAGAGCTTGGTTGAAACCCCTCTAGCATTTCCTCAGTGAAATTATACCAATGCAGACTAGGGAAAGTGGGGGGGGGGTGTCTATTTGGATAAGGAAGAATAACATCCAAATAAAATAAGATCTCACTCTCAGAAAAAAAGACAACACATGCTCAAATAAATAATTCTTATGGTCAAATGACTGAACCTGAAGATTTAAAATCTTATGTACAACTTCTCAGGAGAAACTAATTAGCCCAATGACAGGCTAGAAAACTTTTAAAATAGAAGTACTACACTGTGAAGACTCATTCTCCAAATATTCCTGGATGTTGTGGTTATGAAATATTTGTGAAATTTAGATTCATATTTAAGTATCTTCTGATATTCTTAACACTGCTACAATCTTAGCACTTCCCAAAATCAGATTTCTATGTTGCTTGTGAATGTCCTGGTAAACTGAACTGCCATAGAAGTAAGGTGCTGCATTTCAGCATGCAAAGTATCACAGTCAGGGTGCTTCATCCTTTCTTACAATCATTCATTACAAAAGGATGATGATATCTTCTAGTAACTACAACTGAATATATTTATCAAATTCAGCAAGAAAGAGCACACCACCCTATTGAATACACCCTAGTGAATGGCCCAGAAGAAGCAGCATGGCTCTAATTGGCCATGGTTTTGTGGTGCCACTATTTAAAGCAGAAGATGATACACATTTTTTGTTCTCCTTCGTAAGTCTAGATAGGAAAAATTGCTTGGTTCACAGATGTACAAAATGATAAACATTTCAGCTCTTTTTGCATTTGTTTGTTTCAAGCCACTCAACTGTGATTCAATCTGTCTGCCTGAGGTGCTGTTTGTCCACCTGAATGTCAGCTCAGACAGAGCGACTCCTCTGGGGACAGGACCCATCATCAGAGGGACCCTGACCTCAAGAGGACAGGGAAGAGTAAGGGCAGCCTGAGCTGCCTCACCGGTGATGGAGTAAGATCCAGCTCAGAAGCAAGATCCATGAAGCCAAAGGAAATTTTAAAAAAATATTATTGGTTCCTTGATTTAATCAGTAAAAGTAGATACCTGGACAAAGTATCAAAGCAGAAAGATTTTTTTTTTCCTCCTTAAATCTTAACCTTAAAGTAGAAAGACAAGCAAACTAAATTTAAAATAATGACTTTTGAGATCAGTTAACTAAGCAGATATTGCCACTTCAAAGGAAGTTTAATAAGCTTGTCAAACGATGACAGATTTAGAAATCAATTTGAAGCTAAGATAGCACTGCTTCAAAATCCTTACCAGCCTAGACACGAAAGCCAAACTGGGGAAAACACTTTACAAGATGCTTTTCAAAGTGCAATGTTGGAGGCAGAGAAAACCAGCATAGTGGGTATAGGTGCTTTACTGCAAATCTCACGGAGCACAAAATACTCAAAGGCTTTGAGGAGGTGCCTGCAAACCATTTCTGAGACCAAAATTATGACAGAAAAATACTTAATATTAACACATCAATTAGGGATCTATTCTTGCCCGCGAGATAAAAACAAAAATCTGGGAATTTGGGTATATTTTTGTTTACTTAATGACATTAGTAAGTAGTCTCCAAGAACAAATACATATTCTTAAACTTTCAAAGGTCATCATTTTCTTAGATATAGTTTCCTAGAATTTATTTTGTTCTTTTTGTGTACTCTTTTGTAATGATTTTTTTAAATTAACCCTCAGAAAACAGTTTGTTTGAATTTCTCACTCAAGATGACAGCTAGAGCTGTTTATATTAATTGTAAATGAAGGTTATTGGAAGAGTGACTTTATTCAGAAATCGAAAGACATACCAGCAAGGATGTACAAACAACAAGGAAAAGCTGTTTCTTCTGGAAGAAAAGCAAATATGACCTGAGAACTCACTGGGAAGCTTTTCTGCTTCACTTCCTTTTTTATTAAAAAAAAACCCAACTCAGACAAATATTTCTTTTTGCAATATCTCTTGAAGGTTACTGTACCGTCAAATGGAATCTCACCAATGGACATGGCATTGGATATCATGCCAGAGCTATCCAAGAAAATTAAGAGTTTATGCTCTATTGACTCCCGCCTCTGAGTGGACAAAATAGCAACCCTTCAGGCTCTGAATGTAGGCAGAATAAAAATGAGTTATTTGGGGAAAAGAGGTTTAGATTAATTATACCTAATGTAACAAAACAAAAAAAAAAGAAAAAGGAAGGAACATAGGCAATACTCACATCAGAGTTAAAGCGAAGCTGGCAGACATTACAGGAAATTACTTGTTTCTTCTTCGGGGGAATGGACACTCCAAATGTATGGTTTATGACTGCTTTTTGCACAGGATCCATCTGGAGAACAAACAATAATCAATTTACAACTTTTCAGGGCAATAAAGAGTACAGAAGAAATATCAAAAAAATAACACTTCCAGCAGAAAGCTCTTTTCTTTTTGGAGACAAACAGGAGAAATAAGATTCCAGCCCTCACAATAATTAGATTTAATATAAGTTAGGGAATTGGTAGCATGCCAAAGCTGATGAAGAAAAGGCAGCTTCATTGTTGCTGTCATCCCCAGGTTATTAAATAGATCCTTCCCCAACCCCACACATCCTCTAGGCTGCAGCGTCCCCCCACCACATCTGAATTGCAAAGAGCCCCCTGAGAGCCCTTCCCCATCACCCACTGGTCCAACAGACACATTACAGAAGCCACTCTTGCACCCTGACAAGTCACTGTCATTTATTTCTACACATTTTCTTTCCAGTGATAAATATTAGCACTTATTTGAAAAATATTCTCTCCTGGAGATCTCTTAGTGAAAGGAGGTCCTTTGCAGGCTCCCTTACAAATTCCACTTGCTGGGAAAAGAGGTTGCAATCCCCAAACATTTCCATGCAGAACTGAGGAGCGACAGAACCCATGGGAAGGTTGAAGTTTGGCGGGTCATGAAGGGACTGTTTGTACCAGGGAAGTTAGCACGCTTCAGAAAACATTTTAACACTGCAAAAAAATGTGAGACCAGGGGAAAAAACGGAATATATTACTCCTAAATTTGACCGAACCTTTTCAGGAATTCAGAACTGATTACATCTTTGCTAAATATCAGGACTCCTGTTGGTCACGAATATGCTCAAGATCACAGAGCACTCTGTTAACACTGCAGAACCTGGGGAATGACACAGGATGTTCAGAAAACAGAGTTTATAACTGCCACTATGTCGAGGCCTCAGTCGTAACATGTCATTACTCCTGATGTGACATGAATACAGATTAAAATTAATTTCCTGATGCAAAAATATTCAAACGTAATTTTCTAATTAAAAAAAACCAGCAGAATATCTGGTCTGGTCTCACAACTGATCCTGCTCTGAGCAGGATGTTGGACCAGATGACATGTGAGATTCCTTTCAACCCAAATGATCCTATGAGCACCTGTGTACGTGTGGTCCCTCATCCACTGGATTCTGAAGAGGAAAGGGAAAAAAATGCCAGTTTAAAACCAAAAGGTAAGTGCTCATTTCCCCATTTTGATTTTAAATCAGTTCAGAAGAAAATAGTTTGATTTGTTATAGAGTTAGATTTTTCTGAAGCTTGCATTGCAACCGCAGTGATGGTTCTTTCAGTTACAGTATTTCTGGAAGAAACCAAACCTGGCTGTTTAATCCCAGGGGATACACAACACACACTTGGTACTAAGCCGACTTGCAAAAGGAGGAGAGAACAGCTGAAGTAACTGATTCATTAAAGAAGTAGAACAGCAAATTAGCTGCTCCCAAACTTTCTAAGCATGAAGATAAGGACTGTAATTTTCCCTTAGTACAAATTTTAAGCTGCCACAGAAGCCGGCACTACTGAGGATTTTCTTCACGTATATGTACACACACAAAAAAACAAATTCAAGAAAAACGTACTGCATTGTATCTGCCTAAGAAGATATCCATAACATTGGATATAACATTGAACACTTAATTTGATTTGGACAATAGCTACATATGTTTCTTGCTGTATTCATTTTAAACCAAATGCATGATTTTGTAAATGGCATTAGTAATAAATTTTCCAGAGAGGTAATTTAATTTGTATTAGCTTTTGCCACTAAATACTGTATTTCATTGCCGCAGGGGTACCACCTGACAATACAAAAGTAAAACCACCTCGTCTGGAATGATCTGCTGAATTATTAAATGATGCAGTATTGTTAAAATGAATGTGACAAAATCTAAGAAAAACCTGAAATAAATACCCTTGTTTCCTGTTTCTAGGACGTAGCGAGAGCTCCAAGTCTAACAGCCTAAAACACAACCAAAAAAATCTTTTTCTGACTTGTACCACTTATGGCATCGCCCTGCATAGTATATCACAATTATACATGCAGATTAAAAGGTTTTTGAGCATCCACTTTATAATAGCTATGACAGTCAATATATATTACTACATTTACAACACATGTAAAAAGATTGCTGTATTATTAGGGAAGAGCTGGTTTGATTTTTTCTTAAATGGAAGATATGTTTTACATTTCAACTTAATTACTAATTGATAATCAGTTAATCTAGAAGAAAAAAGTAATGCTCAAAAGTACCTCAACCATCTGAAGTGTCTGGGATCGGTGAAAAGAAATAGCAAGAACACCCACTGCTGTCTGCAGTCCCGTTTAAAAAAAATACAAAGGGAAGAAGCAGTGATCAATGACTCCTCTGTGCATTCCAAATAACAATCCCCAGCGCTAGTGCGAGGCAAGGCACTTCACAACCACACAATGCAGAGTATGCACAAAGTCCCAGTTTCAAACAGATGTAGCAGCACAAGGACAAAAATCTACAAAAATAATACAGCTCACGCTGCCTCCAGAAAGTACTACTTGTGATCCCCAGGGGAGCGGTTAATGATCCTTCCCAAACCAGAGCCCTGCATGCAGTCTGGTCATGATTAGAATTCAAGAAGTGCAACATTAACAATTAATATGCTTTAAATATATCAGACACTGGGGTGGATTACAGCATGCTGGAAAAATAAAATAGTCTCTCTCTGTTAGAAGATTAATGCTGCAGGGTAAACTGATCTTAGATCGCTACACAAAATTATCCTCTTCATTGCAGGGAGGGAGGGAGTAGGAAGGAGGGAGAGAGTTATTTGTTGAGGTATTTATTAGGAAATGACGCAGCAGAGTTTGTCAGGTGGGGTGCACCAGTATTTAAGAACCAATCAATAAAAAAATAATAATAACAGAAGCTAACAGCTACCACAAATGCAAATAAAAATCTGTACTACGCTGTTTATGCTACAGGGGGAATTAACAAAGCAATTTATGGTGCTCTGGTAGCCATAACTAGGTTTAACAACCTCTTAGTCTTGTTATCCTATTTCATTTGGTTTAATATAAGGTTAAATTTATAAATGTCTTTCCAATAAAGTTGAAGATACTATATTTTTTGCAACAAGTCTCCTTAAAACCACCCAAACTATCGAAGTGAGCAAGGATTAAGAGAATTCAGACAGAAATACTCTACAGCTACTGAGACTTGCGACAAGAACTGTGAAAGCACTTAAAAAACACAAGTGCAGCAACAGACAGGACAGAACAGGAGCAGCACAAAAAGACATTGTATTTCATGCTGCTTTTTTTGTATTTTCCCACCAAAAATTTACCAGTCCGGTGTTTACTGTGTATTTGATAAATTCTAGCGACTTTCTCTTGCATAGCTACCCCTGAAACTGATGTAAAGCAGTGTGCACTCTTTGCATGCAGTTCCAATGCCTGCAGTCTGCTGTGCCAAGAAAGAATTCTTTTTGTTTAAAATAGCTTCATATAATTCAATTTTATAAGAGCCGTACCTTAGTCAGTCTTTATAAGGCTGTATAAGCTCTTTGTAAGAGCTGTACCTTAGTCTCAGTCATTCTGTGTATGGGAATCATTCCACTCCTTTCTACATTCTTGTTGCCCATCTCATTTCTACCAAAATTTAACTAATTCTAGTAAATATATTGAAGGTATGGACAAGAACCATATCAAATACTCAGGGTAGATCAGTACTGAACTCTGAGCTGGTGTTTTCAAGGAATCACTATTATAAACCTGAGATGTCACTCCCAAAGTCTTGATGGCCAATTCCTAGCACACTACTTTCTCTGTGAAGATTTGTGAATTTTTACTTCCGTGTGCCTCACTTTAGAATTATCTAGATGTAACTTCACCAACCATTATTGTCTGGCTTGTCAGTCTCATCAAGGTCTTTCACAATTTTTGTGGTCTTTCTTAGTCCTCACTACCTTGGAGAACTTTGCCAATAGCAAATTTCCTCAGCTCACTTATCTCCCAAGCATCTTTCTGTCATGCAAGGATCCTCTTAGGCCAATGTCATGGGTTGACACCTCTTCCTGCTTTTCAGGTTTTTCTTCCTTTTGGCTCTGTTTCCTGGAGGAAGTGGTTTGCAACAACAGGTGCTGTAATTTCCTCCAGAACTGGACAGAACCAATCAATTAACTAATTTGAATATCGACAGCTCTATTGAGCCACTTAGAGAAGGGGTACGCCCTGTGAATTCAGATTAAAAGGAGATGAAGGGCGGGAATTTCTCTCTTGCTCTTCCGGCGAAGACAGAGGTAACAGAGGGCCCGCTCAGCCCCCTGGCGGGGGCTGGGCCGGCCCGGCGGGGCCCGGCTGGGCCCTGCCAACGTGAACCCAGGTGCAGCCTGGTGGGAGGCCAGGCCGGGCCATGGTCCAGCTCCGCCGAGGGGCCATGGCCTTCACCTTCCTCCCCTCGGCCCCAGGGGTGGGGTGCTACAGCCCCAGGCCCAGGGNTCTTTATATTACAGGTGGATGGAGGAGGTGCTGGAGGAAAAGGGGGGTTAATTTGCTTTAATTCCTTTTTATTCCACTTTACTTTTAGTTGTAGTAATAAAGTTCATTATATTCTTTAAGTTTGGTGCCTGCTTTGTATTCCTCCCTGTTCTTATCTCACAAAAAAGGGTAAAATGCGAATCAAACCACTACAGCCAATTTAGTTTTTTTTTTTTTTTAAATCTTTGCCAAGGGGTTTTGTGAAAATCCTTTTGATAGTTCAGACTTTGCAGATTTAAAAATCCTTATTCACATGTTTGTTGACCCCTACAAACAGGCTTGTAAAGAAGGATTTCTCTCTAAAAACAAATTATGTTGACACTTTACAGGATGAGGTATTCTCTTATACTGTTCTTATTGAGGTACCCATTCATTTCCTGGTTAAAAAAAAAGACATCTTCCATGCTCCATGGAATGGATTTTAAAAACTTGCATCACATTTGTCACCTTTTAGTCCTAGGTACAAAGGCAGTTTAAGATGAGCTGTTACATTTTATAATCAGCAATTCAAGAATTTCATCCTTGAATTCTCTTCTCATTCTTGCTACCAGAAACTCTCCGTGCCCTGCTGCATACCATGGTACCACAGATTCTTCTGGTGCCTCCTGGGAAAGGAACCAGACTACAAAGAGACATGAAAGTAGGTACAGGAAGAAGAGAAAAGAAATATGCTCCGAAAGAAGTCATTTGGTGAAACTGAAGTTCTGGTTATTTTGAAAGAGCTCTTTATACGCAGCAGACAGTACAAACACCAATTTGTGAGCCTCAGAAACAAACTGCAATGATCCTGAGGAGAGCTAAGCTCTCTCTTTTCTTAACAGAAGCATAAATATAACCTGAGTAAGGTTTAAAATTGTGACTGGAAACGTATGCCCTGTTACCTCTTATCATGATGTACCTCTTGGGTCCAATACAGAGTTAACTGTCAGACAAGCTTTTGTAAACACAATACTGGTAGTGGGTATAAGAGATGTAACTCAGTATCACTTAACCAGCAGGCATAAAAAGCTTCTGAAAAACACAGAGAGCAGCCTTCAGCATACTATGTTGGTTTACCCTGATAAACAGAAGTTTTAAACTGTATGTGGAACATACTGATAATATAATCCACTATTTCCCTCTGGAAATAAACCACTGGCATAAATAAATTACCAATCCAATATCTAAATTAAGTTCTGTAACTCCTCGTGTGTTTGAGCTGCAGTTGTTATGAAAGCCGAGCACACTGCCACTGTGGAGAATGACCAAACACTGAAGCTTATCATAAATTCTGCCATATATACACAGCCCCCTACCATAACTGTACATACAAAAATGACTAAAAGAGTGACAGAAGTGAATACACATACTCAGCAAAGCACATATTTAAAATGCCCAGCATAAAATCAGAAACATTAACATTGTGATGTAATGCTTGGCATGCTTGGCCAACATAAACCAGCAAAAATCTCTTCTCTCCACGTTTGTGCTGCTTTTGTTCCGAAGGGGGACGTATTTCTCATCTGACTAATTCTACGCATGGTTTAGTGTTGAAGTCACTGCAATTCTGTTATACATTTCCTTGCTTATTTTGCATGACCAGGAGTACTTGTGTCAGCCCTGCTGATGGAGCTCTACCTGCAAGGAGGTTGCAGCAAGGTGAGCGTCACTATCTTTTCTCAGGTAACAAGTGACAGGACAAGAGGAAACATCCTCAAGTTGTACCAGGGGAGGCTTAGATTGGATATAAGGAGAAATGTATTAACTGAAAGGGTTATCAAGCATTGGAAGCAGCTGCCCAGGGAAGTGGTGGAGTCTCTGTCCCTGGAGATATTTAAAAGATGTGTACATGTGGCACTGAGGGATATGGTTTAGTTGTGAACTTGGCAGTGCTGCATTAATGACTGAACGCAATGATCTTAAGGGTCTTTTCCAACATAAATCATTCTGTGATGAGAACAACTTTCTTTTCTTGCAGGAAAGCCATCAATATTCCCTGTGCACCAGCTCTCCTTGAGTAGCACAGAGTGTCTCCCCAGAGATGTATTTCTGTACAGTGAGCGGGCAGCTCTCTAAACACTACCTCCCTACACCTCTGTCTCTTATCTCCTCACTATGCAACCTCATTTTGGGGTTGTTAAAAAACTAGCCAATGTAGATGGTCAATAACCAAACCAGGGGTGACTCAGATTCTCAGCAGCTGATTTGGAGACTTGTGCAAATGCTTCATTGAACAAAAAGAATAATTATTTTACAACATCAGAGTTCTTTTTACTGCAATCCTGTGGTCTAACTGAGGGTTGCTTTAATCACTTTTTTTTTTTTAGGAGGCTCTCTCAATGTACCTACACATAGCACATTTGCACAGAGCATGAAATTGGATCTCACAGAAATCAAACCCAACCATTCTCAGGTTACAGCAAATCCATGATTTTACTTTTTCTTTTTAAAATTCTGAGCAGATGTCTTTCCCCAAGTGCAGAAAAACATAAGCATCCACTAAGAAAGAATTCAGACCACAGGGACTAGCATCTCCCTTTCCTTACACATGATTCCTAAAATACAACAACAACATTGTACTCTGAAGGCAAATCTCTCTGAATGCAGCTTCTCACTGTGTTTGTCTGTCCCCTCAATTTGGCAGCAAGCTCCAACTTCCCTGAGGAAAACAGTGGCTGTGATAGCTGTGACCTCACAAACTACTACTAGTCAGTGTAATCAGCCTGGAAGTATCTTAAAACAAACCAAAAATCTTGCTGTAATTCACTTGTTAACATGTCAGATACTATAGCTATCCATGAAGAGCTGCAGAAATAAGAGTGAGTACTGAAAAATAAAACAGGAAAGAGCACCTTTGGTGTTTACATTTCTACTTCATTTTTAGTACAAGACAACTAAGTGGACACCCAAAGCTGGAAACAACATTTCACATCTTAAAAGAAGTATTAGAAATACTAATAAATTCAGCTTTCTCATTTTCCTTTTAGATTAAGGTTCAGCTAATTTTGCTTTTGCAAATTTCATATTATTTCTGTTGCTAGAGTTGCAGGGCTATATCCCTGGACTTCAGAGACTGATTTTCCATGCCCAGTTCCTAGCAGTTAAATTTCCCTCCCTTCATTTTTATGTCCAGTCCTGTGGTATAATGCAGAGCCTCTGGGCATGTTACCCTTTTGCATGTTCCCCTTCTAAAGCACAGTTTGCATGGAAAAATGAAAAAGAGGCTGATTCTCTTTGTGTATTTACAGTCACACACAATACTGAAAGTGATGTCTGAAGTGATTTACAGATTTGGGTTAGGCCAGAGGGAACCATTACATCTGATTTCCTGAAAAATTTATGACATAATTTCATTCACTGAAAAGGTTCAGCCCTTCCTATTACAAAGTCCAATAATTTGTGGTCAACCAGAGCCTAAATTTCAGGAATAAAAACAACTCAACGGCTTGATTTAAAAGTTTCCAAACACGTTAATCTACATCACTGTGGAAACAAAGCTTTCTGAGTTATTATAAGCCACTCAATCTAATTGTGCTTCTCTATTAAAGGTCACTCTAACCTCAAATACCTCCTGAATAGTGCAGGCACTCATCCACTGCAATCATGTCAGCTCTTAACCTCCTCCATGATACACCAAACTCCTTAAGCTGCTCTCAATAAAAACCTTGATTCCTTTGCTAGCTTTTCCCCAACTCCTTTTCACATTTTCAATATGCCAGTGAAGCACAGGTATTAAAAGCTAGAACACGTGCTCAAATATACTTTCTCTTTACCTACCTAATTACATCCTTTCTGATTTAACAAGAAATGCATTCATCATCTTTCCTCAGCATCGACTTGGGGAGCAGAGCCCTAAATCTTTACTGACATGCACATTTATCCGTCCTGTGTGCCAGCACAGGTAATTTCACCATCACACATCCTTCTCTCTCTTCGGATGTTTTCTGACCCAGCCTCCTGGAGGGCTAAAATAGCACCGCACTGGGAATCTTATGTTAAAGCAATGACTGCTTTCAGTAAGGTTTGCACTTAGGAATTTGCAAACCATTGTCGGACCAAGATCAGGAAGCTACTCATGAATCCCAGTCTTCTCAGCAGAGTTTTCTTTCTCCTAACACAGTTCTGAAACCATGGGTGAGACCAACATAAGCAAAAGGGATAACTGAAAGAAAACTAAGGATTTTCTGTTCTTTTGCTTTTCTGGCCTACTCTGTCTTTGCACTACTCTAGCCTACATCAAGTAGCTGATGCTAAAAATCAAAATCAAAGATAACCTGTCAACTCTTCCTACCTCTCCCTTCTTTCCAAGTAATGTGATATGACTAAGCACAGAGGTCAAAAGATAATTGAGAAAACACCTTTTAACTATTTTTCACTATTATTTTTTCAGTTGTGAATATTTTCTCTGCCCTTCCTTCCCTCCATGCTTGTATATTTATTGCACATTAAAAAAAAAAATTTCTGGGTTAGAAAATTATAATCAGGATAGTCTTAGAAAGAATTTTCGAAAAATTAAACACTACTGCTGTTTACTGTTTTATAAATCTTTGTGTAAAAGATTATGAAAATGTACTATTTCATTCCTAAAGAAGTACTTGACCCAAAGAAAGAATTGATGAGACACCACAGAAAAAAAAAAATCTAAATCTGGTCTCTGCTTCTTCCAAGGCATATTCTCAAGCAAGGATATAAATACATTAAAGGATTGAGTGGGTTATGAGAACACCAAGAATAGATTTAACCTTTATGGTAAAAATTGTCAAATTTTCTCCTCCAGACAAGACGGGAGGCTTTTGTGGGTGAAATACAAAAACAGAAAGCTGCTGAGAATGTTTTGGGATAAAAGAGAATTCCCTGCCAAAGAAACAGAGAATAAGTAAAAAAGCAACTATCTGCAGCTCAGTGCTTTTTCTTATATGAGACTGAACCAGCTTTAAGTATTGGGCAGCTTCTTTTTTAATCCATCCAGATTACTCCTCTACTATTGTGCAACACTTTTTATCTGTAAAATGAATGCTAGGACCATGACAGACCAAACCTGAGCAGAAGCGTAAGGTCCAAATCCAATGGTTAAGCTAATGCTCCAGGAATATGAGAGTTTTCTTTCACTCTGTGGCTGTGCTGGCTCACAAGTTTAACTGTACATGAGTCATTTCATCTGAGCCTTATATTATTCATTAGTAAAATGAGGATAAAAATATTTGCAACCCCATAAAAAAAGATGAAAGGCCTAAACAACATGTTAAAATCATCTGATAGAAGGTTCTATTTAACTGCTATTTATTATTAAAGCTGCTGTTATTCAGAGCACTCAGCTGTGTTCAGCTAAACAAAAAACCATTACCATCTTGCCTTCAGAGCCCGCAAAAAATAAAAACATACTGTAATTTGAGACTTGCTGAAAAGCAAACCAATAACATACTCTGAGAGCAAAACTATTCTTGTTACAATACCTTTTACTAACTGACAGTAAAATAAGACAAATAGGTAAAATCATATGAAAAAGTACCTTTCAGCAAAATCCTGCCAAAAGATTCAGGCCTGAGTTTGTACTCAGAAAAGGAGCTTAGATAACACATGATGTAAACAAGATTCCTGACTTTTGCTTTCATCTTTGAGATGGTCCTTAGCTATAACCCTTTTCTTCTTAAAAGTCTACTCTAAGTTTTAATGAGTTTTCCTGCTTCCAGGCTGCTCCAGAGCACAAAAACACAAAGATAAATGGTATCGCATTAGGTACCCTTGAATTTCCTCTACAGTTCTGAACTGTGCAGAGAGGTTAAGGACAAATTCAGAGCTTTTGATTAATTCTGTGACTAGGAGAGAATAAAGACACAAGAAATCTCGTCTTCTGAAATGAATTAGTATCATTACTTTTCACATACTGGAAAAAAAACTAATAAGAGGATAAAATTTATGTGTATACAGAGATTGGATCATAAATATATAAAATGCCTAAATATAAGTGAGAAGCAAATCAGAACCAAGAATTGCCTATTTTCATAGCTGTCTTCTGCTTTTCACAGTATATATGAAATAAGACATTTTTCACTTAAAAATTTCTGATTTGGGTTTGGTTTTCTTGTTGTTATTTGTTTGGGGTTTTTATCAACACCACATATTACACAAACAAACTTCAAAATGCTTTTGATTAAAAAAGCACTGTATTTAGATATGAATCTTTAAAGGATTCTTCTAATTAAGCCTGTTCTGAAACTTAATGAAGTATCAAATACTGCTGGGGTGGGGGGGCGTGTGTGTGTATGTTTATGTTTGGTGGGGATTTTTCCTTTAAATTTAAGTAAATGAGAAACAAAGCCAGGTAGAAACCTGTCTGGTCTAACAAATACAAAAGAGAGAAATGTGACCCTGTTCCCCTAGCGGTAACTTGCGGAAGCACCTGAAGCTCACGGTGGAAACAGGCAGATCAAATATAGGGAAGGCTGGTCTGAAAGGCACAGCTCTTCACATCAGCCGTGTTCCCTTACTTGAAATGAGCTGGTTGGTGCTCCAAACCTGGGGATTATTGGTTTCCAGGTATGCAGAGGAAAGACAAGTTTCACAGTATGGCTTTAAATTGCCATACAGTACCTTCAGATCGCCATAAACTGACTGTATTTGCATTAAAAGACCACTAGGTAGACCTGCATTCAGAAGGAATGAATATGACAAGAATTAAATTTTAACTACATTTTTATACTATATTAATTAACAATTCTTGCAGCAATTCTCAGTTTCTCATGAAAAAAATGTGACAAAGGTCTAAGGCATGGCAGGAAAGCTAGCCATGTACAGCCAGGACACTGCAAAAGCAGCCACTTATCAGACATATGGAGAATTACTTTTCTCTAAAGCTGCTCTACAATTTTGCTTACAACTTGTAGAACTTAGGCTTCTAATTAGAAACCAGCAAAATCTTTGTAAGCAGAGTGGCACAACAAATGTTACTTGTCCTAAACTACAGTTCTGAGACTGCTTGCTTTGAGGGGAGATCTTTCATCACAGTCTGCAGAACATCCTTCAGTCACCTAGTGCCTAAAATATTTATGATTAACAACCCTCTCCCTTTAAAAACCTTTCTTGTGTCAGGAAAACATTACTAACTTGAGAAGAAAGCAATTCAGTGAAGATAAAGGTTTCTGAGCTTTCCTGTGCTGACTAGGAAATAATAGAAATAAATATTGCTGAAATGTTAGAAATTGTCACTCCAACCTTTCTGTTAAGAAAGGTATAAACCACATAGCCAAGGAATAGATTTTCTGGAGTAATCAGCAAATTGTAGGATTTGTACATAGAAATTGTATTTCTTTAAAGAATGAGAATGATGACCTAATTACTTTGACATGCAATAATGCATGTAATGCAGCAATTCAGGAACCATTTTTCAAAATCCACACTGTTGATGCCAGACTCCAACAAAGGGGTAGGAATAGGCTTCTGCACCTGGTGACATCTGTTCTTCAGCAGTGCATGTCAGTGCACTTTCTCCTTAGAGACAGGGTTTCCTATCTGGCTGCTGATCTGGAAACTGAGACAAGGAAGCTTATCCATCCAATTCCTCTTCGAGAAAATAAAAAAGCAACAGGAAAATCTAAAAAATAATTAATATTTGAAGAGATTCCCCCTTAAAGCCTGACTGTATTATGTTAGTAAACACTTTTTTCCCCCTCATAATAGTATGTATGATAGACTAGGAAAAGAGGGAGAAAAGTGCTTATTTAGGCTCACCAATTTAACAGAGATGCTCTTTGAGAGATTCCTGTCAGGAACTAGGGAACCTGCACCTTTCTGTTAAAATACCAGAAACCATAAAATCTGTCAGAAGTCAACTGACAACTCCCTGCTTTTGGCAGCTTTTCCCCCATATCTAACTCAGTGTATCGTAGCAGGTGTTTTCTTCAAGCTCAGTGGTTTTTGAAAGTTTCAGGAAAAGACTCAAGTACTTTGTGGGAAAAATATACCACCTCCTACAAACATTTTTCAGGGCTTTCACAGGCTGAGAAGAATTTTTCCAAAAACGTCTACCACAGTTGAAAGAGTTCTCTGCTGCTTTGTTTCAAAGCTGTAGAAAGACAAAGAGGGATTCCTGGCTTGGTAAAAAATGCCTAAGGATACCACGAAAAGGGACAAAAGCAAACTGAGATGATGACACGGAGAGTAAAGGGGCTCTGTAGCCAGGCACTTGGAGAGGAGAGAGCAAAGGCTAGCCACAGAACAGAGGTCTGTGCTGACAGAATCCGGGCTTTGTTACGTGGTCCCTGAACTCTTGCTGTCCTCACCTCTATCTCAGAAAATACCTATTACGTTTTTTATTCCCTTAATAAATAGCAATAAGATCACTCCTCATGTTGTCAACTGGACGATTCTGGCTATGACTTGAAAAATATGAACTTTTATAACCATAAGAACTACAAGTGAGATAGGAATGTTTTCAAGTTTTCAAAACAGGAATAAAGGGCAAACCTGAAGTCCTTTTGTGTCTGCATGACTATAAAATAGGGTATAAAAGGTTTGTAAGAAAAACCTTACCATTTCTTAATTAAAAAAATCTCAACCAATGAAAATACTAAAGAAAATTACCCAGCTACACTGCAAAACATCTCTCCTAAGTCAATTGCTGAATTTCCTTTCTGTGCTGTTAATGAGTGTGAAGTACGGCTCTTAAAAAATTTCATCTCCTCTCTGGAGTCAGATGGAGAGGACCAGAAAAGGTCACTTCCCTGCAGCTCTCAGTGAAAGGGAAAAGGGGAAATCAGAGCACAGGGACAGGGTACTTGGATATAAAGGACCTTAGATAACGGGTTGGCAACATCCAGTTGGCTGCATTTGTAATCTGCTCCTGCCATATACAATCCTGTGCTGCAAAGCGTACTTTGGCACTGTTCAGTGGCTGAATTCAGATCCTGCTAAGGAAAGAGAAAGCTCCCAAGCCACAGTGTCCTGCCAAAGGCAGAAGAGGCACTTGGCGCAGAGGGGCGAGTGAAGCTGGTGATACGAGCGCCCTGTGCTCTTATCTGCTGAACTCGGCTTCTGCCTTGGTGATTACTGGGCCCTTCAAATGAGAAAGAGATAGGCAGCAAACACAAATGTGGGTAATAATTGAAAATGCAGAAGAGGAAAGAGCAAATTAGTTCCTCCCAGTAGTTGTCTTGGGGGTAGGCCAGGGATACTTAGTCCAGGCAGGGCTAATGTTGGAGAAGGGACAGAAATTTCTGACTAAGTTACTAGTCAGCTCCTCTTCCCTTCCTGTAGCACATTCCAGCTGGCTCACCTTCACTGGCAGATGTAAAATATCTCTGGTCCACTTTGCAAGGGGACTGAGAGGACTGGAATATAAAGAATCAGCATAAAGCTACTTGAAGAGAAATAGACACTGAAGCAATAACTAGGCCACATTAACCCATGTGTCCTCTAAAACATGAAGGGTATGAACTAGCATTTAGAAACCAATCATGGGCTAGTTAGATGCAAAATGTTTCACTAATGTGAAAGCTACAAGAGATGCTCTAATCTTTGATTACCCCTGAGGCCATAACAAACTCAGAAAGAAGCATCTGAATTGCTGATTATTTTCTATGATGATAGAATCTGAGAAGTTGCTGATAATGTTTTTGTGCAGACTGACGGGTCCCTGGCTGTACCACTTCAACTAAATATGAGTCACGTAGTGCTGCTCTCATTTCAGGACAAGGTAGAATATGCTGGAGTTTTGAGATTTCTTTTTTTGGGGGAGTACACAACCTTTATATAGGGAGATGAAATAGGGAGTGATCATGAAGTGATCTTGATCTTGCAAGATAAATCCTGGCTTTCAGCCACTTTACCACACGCACCATGATGTGATCACAAAGTATCCTTTCATCACTCACTACACAAGATGGATGGCAGGAGATAAAGAATCAGGGGAGGTTTAGAGAAGGAATGGTACAGAAGGGAAAGCTGCGTGGTGGAAGCCAGTGAGTGTAAAATACAAGATCGTTATAATAAACACACAATGGGGACCACAGTAATCTTAACTTTGATTTCCACTTACTATATACCTGACTTACATATTTTTAAATATGTAATCAATATGCAAGTTATTAACCTGTTAAGGCATCTTTAGAGTTATTTTAGTGTGCTGAAAAAGAACTCTGTTTAAACAATACCTTCTGGTGCACATCCATCCCGAACTTCCCAATTTGGGAAGTTCCTATAATGATGTTTCCCAGTTTTTTATAAACAAGAACATTTTAAGGAATAATAGTTGATAATTTTATTCAAGCTCTGCATTTCAGGCAGAGGAGTATTGAGCAAGAGCATCTGGAACTTGATGCCAGGACAAACATGATGTCACCTCTGGATCCACTGCTGCAGCATTTCTGAGAGAGGGTTTGTCCTTCCATGCAGCAACACGGGTTCAGACTCTGACAGTCTGATCACGCCTCTACTGTTCTGACAAAACTACTTGCTGCTGATAGGAAAAGACCACAGAAGACAGCACCTATTCTGCAGTACCTCCTTGCTTGGAATCCTTCATCCTGCCCTTACAAGATCCCCTTCTGGCTGATCTCTTGAAACAAAAAAGCTTTATTCCCCTTACTGAGGAATAAAGATACGTATCCAAGAAGTTAGTACAATCATTCCCCAAATAATTTTTCCTACATAATCAGTCCTAATGAAAAAAGACAAATTTAATTGGGGCATGAATTGACAATTACTATACATACATCCACAGCATATTTAGAACTATTAATGATTTAAAGAGAAGCAAAAGGGAGACAGTTTAAACTACATGACACAATTCCATCGAGAAAGTAAGATATGATTGGGGTAGGCATTTCTTTTACAAAATCAGGGTTTGCTCAGTGCTTTAGCTGGAAGTACCCTGTGTGGAGAGAAGCTAGTGACCAGAACACTTCCACAAACAAAAAGGGAACACTAATGTTTTATCTGGAGAATAACAGATGATTTCAGAACTGAAAACTGTCAAAGTTAACTAAATAAGAAAGGGTTTACCCCAGATTTTAAATATGTTTCCATAAAGAAGAGAAGTTCTTTTGGGAAAAAATTTTAGGGGGTGTATTCCTTTGAAGATGTTTGTAGTTAATACATTTCACCTTGTTTTTCTGCCCTGGCAGTTATTGTATTAGGCTCCCATGTAGAAAATTTTCTTTTTTAAGGCCACTGATGTTAAGTCAGAAACCACCTCCTGACAAAGTTTAGAAAAATGTTTTGTATCTCATGGCCATTGAAAATGCAGGTGGATCCAAATAAGTTTTATCTCAGACCATTTCTTTTTGCCACCTTCAGTGAACACATGCAAGCACAACCAGCACCCTGGCAGGGTCCCCTCGGTCCTTCGGAGGCAAAGAGATGAAGGGAAGCACGCTGGAGGTTTCCCTGTCTGCAGTGTTTGACAAGTCCTCCTATGAATGAAGTGCACAGATTTCCTGATAGATCCATGAAGCAAATGATGGCTTTTTTGGCCATTCTAATATTCGCTTCCTGCCTAAGATGAAAGACAGTGGCTCTTTGGATGATGCATGTGTTATGGATCAACTGGATTTAGCTTTTATAACTCGAAATTATCTTCTGGAAAAATGGTTTTTAGACACTTTTACATACCATTGCCACCACTTTAAAATGAAAAAGAAAAAACAAAGATTATATATACGCAAACCTAGAAATCTACATTTGCAAAGGTTGTGCTAAGTTAGAAATAAAGGAAGTGCATGACAGCTGGCATTCATTGTGCCTGTCAGTAGATAATCATGAATGATTTAGTTTTCCAGTGAACTCTGAAGTCCATTGTGAAAGACTCTTAAGGAAAATCAATACCTGCAAGATAAATGGCAAAGTCTGCAAATTAGAAATAGAGAACCTGAACCACTGTTTCTCAAAATAAAGAGTTTAAACATGCGATGTCTGTGGTGTATAGCAGCATGATTTTATATAATTACCAAGAATTCCAAGGGAGGAAGTAGACACCAAGTTGACACTGTTTGCCAATTACCTCAGGTCTATTTTGTAATAAAACCTACAGAAGTTTGGAGAGGAATGACAGTTGTGAAGGATAAGCACCCCAGGAATCAGGCGAATGAAAGGTAACCCAGATAAACATAAACTAGGAAAAACCAGTGTAAATATCCAAATTAACCTGCCTCTAGAGGCAACTGAAATTCTGATATTCAGTTACCACACCAGAAAGCAAATAATGGTTGGTTGACTCTAAAACTACATCTCTGAAGAAAAGTTTCTTTGAGTCTTAATGAACAGTTCTGTGAAAAAGCTCATCTAGAAAACCTGAAAAACAGACAAATCAGTAAGAAATAAAATTCCTGAGAGTATTAGGAAGAGGATGGAAAGTTAATATGAACTCATCATGCCTAGATAAGGGAATGACACACTGCTTTTTTAATATGGTATTGAGTTTTGGGCCTGCTCTTTTAGCGTATATGGATTTTTAAAATCCTTTATATCTTTGTGCATATGCACATCCCCACATCTCCCTGATAACTGCACAATTTTCACATACATGTTTTGCACTGAATTAGTAATTTTTGCTATTGGTTATATGTCGGGCTGCCAACTCGGGAGAGAAGCTGGTTCATAAGCTCCCTCACAACCACTCCACATCACGGCATGCTGCAGCACACGGCCTGTCAGCAAGGTGTATTTGCAAGGCATGAAGAAAAATAATGCTGTTGCTGTTTTAATTTCAGACAGAAGGTTAGTTTGTGAAAGGAAACACTTGGCAGTGGTTCAGCTGGTTACTGCCTGGTGGTGATGGCACTGCTCCCCTCTCTGCCCTCCCCTGCAGCCACGGTGAGAAGTGCAGTGTGCAGCAGTTCAGGTGACGGTCACTTACAAACACACGGTACCCGCTGACTGGGCAGAAATGACTCACTGCAGTTTCCTTCCTGTTGTCATTAGCTTAAACACTCAAGCTAATGATAAAGTGCAATGGCAAACACATTTTGATACCACTCAGTGCCTTTTTATGAGCTGATATAGAAGTGAGAGCTACGGAAGAGAGTATTTTTGTTATTGCTGCTCTGATAAACACGAGGAGCCACAGAAGTATTATTTTGGCAATAATTTTTTTGTTTAAAAAAACCCAAGATGCTTTACTATAAAGTAAAAATAACAGGTTCACATTTTTCACATTGGCTGTCTGCGCAGGTTTACCCTTCGGTGTTGAAATGATACAGAATTAACAATATCCTCAAGTTGCTTTCCTGGCTGTATTAGACTTAGCTTGATTCATTTAGTGTAGGATCTGTGTCTTACCTGTCATACCTGTCTTTCCATTAGCTTTCCTTGTTTCCAGCATATAGAAATACACACGTATAGAAAAATGCTCCAAATCATTTTATCGCTTCTCAAATCTCTATCAGAGCATAGGGTTGTTTTTTTCAATATGCAACCTCCTCAATAGACCAAGTTAAAAACCAATCAGCCCCATTCACAGTGAGAAGGCTGGACACCACTCCAAGCCTTTTGTACAGGGGAAAAGCAACCAGCCTGGCACAGAAAAAAAGGGCTCCCTAGAACTGTGTAAGCAATGCACTGTTTTAAGGCAGCTTCAATACTGGATATTAGAAGCAGATTGGAAAGCATATACTGAAACTAAATGTGGAAACACCTTTACTTACTGTGTTAAAATTTGGGAAGAATCCAACAGCAGAGCTGCTGTCCACAGGAAAGGACATAAAGGGTTTGATATCCAGGGAAGGCTGCATCATCAAGGTAGGTGTACGCACAAGGGTGGGAAGTGTAGTAGTGCCTGCCAAGAGCAAACAAAACCAGGAATTCATGGTATTCTCCTTTCTGCAACACACACAGTATAGCTGACACAACTGCCAAGAAAAAAATTATATAGGGGATGATGAAAAGGCTCTGTAGGAGTTAATATCATTAAAAGGAACCTATTTACACACAGTGCAGATGAGGCAGAGCACTTCCCTATGGCCATGGATACTCAGATGCTGAAGAGAAGACATAAGGTATATAAATCACACTGAGAGAATAAATCCTTTCTACAGCTGAAAAATTCTTCTTGTGCCAAAAAGGCCAGGATGGGTGCTCATGGAAGTGAGATGCTTTTGCAATTCATGGTTGCCTACTAGATCAGCCAGCACAGACAATACATGTATGCTGAAATCCAGAGGTTTTTTTCCAAATAGTGATCTGTGCTTATTTTTTCCCCTCTTCTAACTATCAGTTGCTACATAAACACCATTTCATCTAACATCTAAAAAATTGCCTTTTTTATGGTGCAAGGCAAATGTCAGAAAAGAGCCAACAATTAAATAATCAGCTAGCATATCAATGAACACAACTCTTTACATGCAATGCTAACTAGCATTTTCTAAATTGGAGATCTCCAAACAAAAGCTTCCAGAAATCTATATGCTGAATTTTTTTCTGTATACACTTAAGAATAATTGCCCAGGAAGATCCCAAAGGAATGGGCAGGCACAGATGTCCAAATGTTCATTTTTAAGTATCTATCTGCCCTATTCACACAATAAGTGTGCCTAGTACACAGCTCCCAGCTATGCCTATGGGAGTATTTCTTCCCTGAAATCATACAAAATAGATTTCAAATAAAATTTCCCTCATTGAAATATGAAGTGCAAAAAAAAAAGAAATTCTCAGTGTCTCTTTCCTGGGTTGAATAAATAATTCAACACCGACAGGAGCAGACAGGGGAACATAAGTGTCCCACACCTCTAAAGGAGGGTGAGTCACTCTCTGTCTCTCCTACCTCTGTCACAATTTCTCCATAATTACCTCCTTCTCCCACTCATCAGTGGCCAGCAGCTGGGAGCATAACAGGCCTCTTAGGAGCTTCCCTTGTCTCAAGCACAGCTTACACAATACCGGAGCTTTTTCTCACAGAAGTCATCTGAGCTTTTCTAAGCCAGTCAGGAAGGGGATGGGCAGGAGGGGAGCGAAGGGGGGCTGAGAGGGAGCTAAAAGGAATGGGTTAGAAAAGTAAACAAGCAGTTCTCTTTCTCTTCTCCCATAAAATCAAACCATTTGTATCCACTTGCAAAATGCCAGGCAATGTATATGGCCTGCCTGAGTACCAGTCTTCCATTAAGGGATCTCCCTTTCTGCCTCTTAAGGACACACAAAACTGAAGGCAGAGCAGAGATTTTCCTCTTTTTCACTGTCCTGCCTCCACAGTCACAATTTCAAACCCATCTTATGGTATCCAAGAGGAAGCTAAGTTCAGAAGCCAGATGGGGCTGCATGGATTTTTTGGATGACCAAACACTTGTAACTAGCCCTGAGCTCAAATTTTGTTGATGCTGGAGAGCCAGTCATTTAGATCCCAGCTGCAGCACAGTAAACATTATATTATGGTCTAGCAGAGGAATAGCAGGCTGTAATCTATTCTCTGTTTCTTCTATAGGAAAAGCATGATGACTGCACCAAGATGGGTCAATGACAGCTATGGAGAGAGAATGTTTCATACAATCCTAACTGAGCTGCACAACTTGAAAAGAAAAATATGTCTGAGAAACCTTCCCAAAATATTTTCTCCCTTCTTCTATCCCAATACTTTCATAAATGCCAGGTTTGTTCCTGCATAAGCCCATGAAACTGACTGACAGTTGTGCCTAATTAAGTCAAAGCTTATTCAAGTGGAGTCACAAATGTCAAAAAGCTAAAGGCTAACATGCCTACAGTTTCTTATTCATATCCATAATGGAAAAGATGAATCAATAGGAAAGCAATGTGTCAGAGAATTTATCCAAAGAAAGTATCTTCAACTGCAAAAAGGATGATTATTTCTACTAGCTGGTACTGAAACAGTAGATTTACATAATTTGGATTTCAGACTTGCATTCAAACAGGAACTATGTTGTATTCAATTACCTAAAGGGCCATCATCAATCTAACTTCTGCAAGTTTCTCTTTGAAGTTCATAAGCAATTAAAGATCCATGAAGTTAAAAAAGACCTGTCCTCTCTTTAAACAAACGTACTTCAATGAAGCTATGGTTACATATTTTAACTCAATTTTACATTTAAAAATATAACAGAATAGACTCAAATTGTGACTGACATTTGAAGTCAAAGTTACTTTTCTGATGCTGTCCTTATTCAATGTATAGAAAGCACTTTGCATAAAATCTTAAAAAATTAAAAACCAATTAGCGTGCTCCTGAAAAAAAAAACACAACCTTCTTTGTACTCCTTGGGTGAGTACAGAATCTTTCATGTGAAAAAGACATCTGAAATCTCTCTGTAGTTTTGCAGTCCATGGTGTTTCTGCTGCCAGAGTAATTTATGACCAGGAGACTAGAATACATTTGGAGTCCACACAGAACAGAAAACATACACACCTACCAGACTGAGCAGTGAAGGCACTAATCATAAAAATTTGTTCCTTCTGTTCGCCAATTTACTACTTCAACAATTGCCAGTCAAATATCAATAACCCTGTTGGACTGAAGTTTGGCTTTCAGATCCACTTCTGAAAGCCTCTGAAGGAATTATCAGGTAAAGGTGACCTAAATTACAAGTAGAAGCACTTCATGACAAAATCATCAAATCAAATGCAATAGGGCAGTTTTACACTGGCATGGCTCCCAGCGGTCAAACAGATTCTCACCACTACTCCAGCAAATCTGTATCCAGACCTGAACTAAGCAGGAATACTGGCACAAGAAAGACGTCGCTGACAAGCTTCATTATCTTCATAAATTTAACAGATGTTTACCATTTAATTAGCATTTTAATGATAAAGACAACTTACCATGTCAAACACGGATTGTTTTAAACTATCTGTAAATCTCTGGAATAAATATAACTGCTCTTTCTTGTAAAGGCATTTGCTTATTTCAGCTTCATTCATGTTAAACAGTATTTTATCTTCATAACTTAAATTTTGACTCCCACAGCAGAAGTTATCTTATGTATGGGGAATGCAAGCTGTGGACAGACTTTGCAAAAGGCACTGATCCTCACTGGTCCCTTTTACCCTTGTCTAAGAGGAGGAAAACAGATTTTCATCTCATCAAATAATCCAAAATGTCTCATTTTAAGAAAAAAGCTTTTCTTCTTCCTACACCTATTTATCTGAAAAAACAAGTCCCCATGTAACAGGTGCTGCTCCTCTTTAGCCACGTTCACATACACTGCAATGCACTGGGACACTGATGTTTCTACAGACGTTAGGAAAGGTTGTAATCTTTACCCAAATTTAATCCACCAAAAAAGGTGCAATGATTAAGCAGTACCAGTGGTATTTTTGGGGTGCAATGAGAAAGTCTTGAATCTGTCACTCCCGTGGCAAGATGTGTCCCGAGGGCCAGCAAGGCAAGCTTTAGCTTGTTGCCAGCGAGGGGACAGGCGACACCGGGACTTGAAGATTCTCTACCAACAACCCCCCACTTTTCCAGCTTCACAGAAAAAACGTAGAATTCAAGACTAGCAAGACTGCAGTTAACTTTGGCCATGGTAAACAGTCACTGCTCCTCTTCTTCAAGTAAAAGTAGTTTCTTGCAAGTCACTACAAAAGTTCAGTCAAATCTAAGCGCACAACTTCACCCTTTCTACCTCCTGAAAACTATTTGTGACACATTATTTCTGTGATTTTCTCACCAGCTGCTTTTCTTTGTCACGGAAAAACGCAAAAAAGTGTATAATGCCTTATGACTATTAGCCTGCTCATTAGTTCCTCAGAGTTGGGTGATTATTAGACCATCAAACAAAAAAACCCCAATTCCATCACAAAACATACTCATATAAAACACATTTTGTGGATTATTTCAGCTTACTTAAAGAAATTAATTATGTTCCAGACTTGAAAGCATTCTCTTCCAACATCTTCATTAAAGGCTACTATAGAGAAATCTCAAGGCATACTCAAGTCTCTCCCTTTTTCCTATTACCTAAAGATGTTACTACAGTATTTTAATCCTCCCATCCAAGGAAGCAATCCATACTCAGAGCAAGGACAGTGGAAGAGTAACTGAAGCACTGTCAGGACAGAACAAAAGTATTTGGGTGACAATTTCTGTGCACCGGACAATCTACACCCACCTCAGACAGCACACGGTTGCATTTGTGTTAAGTTGTGCCATTGACAGTATTTGGGAAAATTCCAAAGGGACACTGAGATAGTCACACCCACCTTGTGTGGGTGCATTAATGTACTTAGGCACATTACACTGACAGTCTTCAGTTATGAACAGGCTGTGCTGCCTTTTTCATCCCTCAGTTGTCTGACCATTTTCAGCCGTGAGGAACCTTTACTTTCTACAGTAACGTTGAGCAGTCGTATCTGGCCCCAGCACAGTAGCAATAAAGCTGGGGTGATGGATCAGTTCTGGGCTTTCCCCTCCCTTCACCTTTTTTAACTGTGTTTTTGAGACACTGCTTGAGCCAGCAGTAGCCCTTTGAGGGTGGATGACAAATTGCTCCTTTCGTTTTGCCCACACTGGCTGAGTCACTTACGGACTGCAGGCAGAGTGTGCACGGCCGCCCTGTCTCTAGACCTCCCACTGCCACCTCCGTTCACAGCATTCTCCTTCTGAGCTCCAGGAGGTGGAAGCAGCTCCCTGGAAGGATTCTGAGACAATTCTGCATGTGTTCACTAGAACACATATTTTCCCAGAAAATATGAGCTTTTTCTGGGACTCTACAGTGTCAGCACAGTTTATTATTTTGTCAGTGGAAGTACTCAACATTTTCAGAAATATTTACCTCCGCGTGGCTCAAAAATCCAGTTTTATAAACAAGTGAGAGCCAGAGGTAGTACCTAGGGCTTTCTCAATGAATAAAAATCTCTTCAGCTCTATTGCCTATGAGTCACAAAAAAAGCCCCCAAAACCCCCACCTCTGCTAAAAACCCCCAACTTACACAAGACTTTCCTACATTTGTTTATATGCAACTTTATGGAAAGATACGCCGAAAAAATTATGTTTATAAAAATCCCTTCACCTAACTACATGACAGAAGATTCATAGTTTTCTTCCCTTTTATCTGATGCCTCCATTGCATCACACCTCAGATCTGCTTCCACCACAATTTTTTTTCCCCATACCTGACAGGTAACAAACAATCACTTGCAAGTCACTACATTTCGTTGTTTGGGCATTTATAACACACTACCCCCTGAGATATATCACAATGCTTCGTATTAGTCATTTTTTCCTTTTCAGTATGATCAGTTTAGAGGCTATAGAAATTTTCTAATTTCGTTTCTTTACTTACAGCTATACATGGGTATTAGAGGATATCATCTATTTCTGTTTATGCCTAAGATAAACTCATAAAAACAAGTTAAGTGCAGGTAAAATAATTCTGAGTTTCTAAACAGCAGGTGTAGATATCAAAATTCTTAAGGAAAAATCTGTTCTACAAGTATCCCATTAATAATACTCCTGAAGCTGAATATTAACACATGCACCCCTCTTATATTAAAAAGGTTAGTAAACACAGATTTTTTTTTTTTCCACATTTCACTCAGCAGACCAAACATTTCCTTCTTATAATATGGTATGATGAGACCTACAACACCCATATGGATTCCAGTCTGTCTAAAGAAGTCATGGAGAGATAAGACCATTACTTCAACAGATTTTCCCAAATTAATGTGATATTAAGAGATAACTCATTATCCAAGCAACTTATTTTTACAAGTAACTTGAAGCAGAAGCCCAAAATATATGTGAAATGGCACAGCCCCTAGCTGACAATAGGAAAAATGCTAACAAGTTTTCTGCCCCCTGGGCACCACACCAACTAAAACACTAATGAATGAGGACGCAGCTCCTTTGGGAGTTGACATGATTAGCATCAGAGCTAGTGATACACACCTTTTAAAACCTGGAGAGTGCACTGTGTTCATATCTCTGAAACATTATTCAGCTATCAATGGAACAGTCATTGGCATACTAATGAATTTAAAAAACCCAAACTGTACACACCCATCCATGTCTGGCAAATAAAACCAGGTAAATCTTCAAAAGATGTACTGTTTTGTTTTTTTAGGCGCCACAAGGAAAGGCAGCAAGAACTGGTGCAGAAATCATGGCTACTGAACAGCACTAAAGAAGAACCCCTCCATGGAACACTCCTAAGGCAAGTGATAAGAAAGCACTGGTCCAGGTCCAGCCTTCCATAGCAACATATGGATACAAAATGATATGCCAAATATTCTGCACTCCATTTGGAGTTTATTTTTTGAGTAGATGTTTCAGCAAAGCCAGAGGCATTTGATGCAACTTCACTGCCATGCACGAATTATCTATATATTGTACAGTTTAAGCTCTTCCCGCTCAAGAATGACTTACCTAAAAACATGTCAGATTATGAAAATAATTCTCTCCCTAAAAATTAAAATGTGATTTCCAGTATGCTTGAGCAAGAAGTTAGTATTTCCATTATTATCCATATAGAAATGAATGGTCTGTGAAGGTGTACTATCAGAATTTCATATTCTCCTTTTGTATAAAATCAGATACCTAGAAATGGGGTATTTCCATGTTTCAAATACATGTAGGCTTCTACCAACCAGGTCAACACCAAAAATTAATTGAAATCTGGTGCTGCTGAAATGAATGGAAGCTCTGGCATTTAGTCAGTCCAAAAAGTCAACCATCACTTACTTACCTAATACCAATAATTATATACAACTCATTTAGAAAAGCTGTATAGCCCTATATTGCATGTTATTTCATATAAGAATTCTAAAAATGAAAACAAACCTTACAAGAAAGCCTATCTTCATTGGATCAGATCCTTCCTCACTGAAATATTAGGTAGTTATTTGGAATTACTTTGACTTCCATGAATAGTTAATATTCCGTTGCCTAGCTAATTGTTTTCCATCTCCAATGCCTTATGATTGAAGGAAGGTCATTAAAAAGTAGACTACAGATCATAAGTATTATGCACATACTTGATAGGAAGACAATAACAAAAAACTGATATTGAAAATTTCTGTTATGATAATATGAATATTCAAAAAAACTGTGCCAATACTTACGGCCTTAATCTCTACATTTAGTATATCAAAATCATGTACATGAACAAATAATGACGTCTGCTGGGGAGAGGGGGGCTGAGGAGGGGGAAGATAGAGACAAAACAATAGGAAACTGGAATTTCAGTATTTTAGAGACAAATACATTAGAAAATTAATCAAAAAATCTTATTCTTCTTCCAGTTGTACTGCCTTTCTAATAGTTTTCAATAACAACAGGAATCCCCACAGGATTTTTATGGAAGATACCAGAACAGATGGAGTGGGAAGTGAAGTCCAATAATTAGAAGTGGAACAGATTATCGTGCATTTTCCTTAAATAACTGTGTTACGATTGCTTGATGCTACCATCAGGCAGAGCTCTGTCCTTCCTGGAGTTGCAGGCCGTGTGACTCACGCTCCTGTGCCCGCTCGGTGTTCCTGGGGCGCAGCACTTGCACACCTGCACAGCAAACAGCCGAGACTTTACAGCAGTTGTGCCTCACTGTTCCACACGTTCCTTCTCAGTATTTACATTCCCCAGCCAAGCGAATGCCACAAGCACTCTACTGCTATCAGAGTATGTTTGTTAGCACTGGCTCCTAGTCAAGTCTAAGCAATTAAATAAATTACAAAACATCCTTTACTATATTTAGAAGAAAGATGCTGGCTGGAGTACAACTGCAATTTGCTATTATCTATAGATACTGTGGAAATATTTGCTATTAGTTTCTTAAAAGAGATAATTCTCTAGACTTCTAAAGCAACCCCGACTATTTGTTTGACTGGAAAATAGAGTGCCATGTCAAGTTGGATTTTATTCTAATAAAACAGTAACAACTATTAACAAATGCAATGCTCTGGACTGCATAAAGGTCAGTTGAAGCTTTGCAGTCCATCCCTACTTCTTTTTCTCAGAATCTTCTGGCTGGCTCAAGTTTCCCCCTCTGGTCTCAGACTCAGCGAGGCTGAACATTACTCCCTCCTCTGTTCTTATCTGCTTCTAGGAAACATTGCTTTGGACTTGTTTTCACTTTGAAGTTTTCCAAGTATAAAAGAAAAAAACAGCTGCATCTTTTTCAGCTCTTTATTCTCCTGCCATCTGGACTAATGGAGATCTTTCTGAAATCCTTAGGATCCTTTTTCTTGATTTATTTAAACCAGTCCCCACCCTTGCCTTTTATACTGCCCCAACCCAAATGCAGTGAGAGAAGGTGTTTGCTTTTCTGCTGTCACCCTTAACTGAAAACACATCAGGTAATACCTACTGAAGTCACAATCTTGTCCAGAGAGTGGTGCAACTTCTCTAACAGTCTCCCATTTTCTAACTCAGTGCACATTCTTTGGTGCTGGGCATCAAGCCTGTAATTGTCCCAGGATTAAGCACGGCACTCCCTTCCCTTCTGGTTCAGGAAACACAAGTTTTTGTACAAACTGAAGTGTCCCCGACAAAGAACAGGAGCAAAAAAGCCCAATATGCATTACCTTGAAAGTTTCATAATTTGAAGGAAAGCACTTGATTGCAGTTAGTTTTTTAGAGTCTTTTATCTCTTCAACTCTCATATAACCGAATGTTTCTCCAAATCCAACTCTTACCCATGATTCTGGCACCACTGAGGTCACCATCTAACCTTCAGTGAGCCTCAGCACAGACTTTCTTCCAGGAGAAAGAAAGGAGAAACAAATCTGTCACCAGGAACGCTGCTGGGCGATACATTTGTTATTTGTTGGACAAACAGATTTAGGTTTGCAGCTGGGTTCTTGCTCCTTATTCCACTTCAATATGCAAACCCACCAGCTCAGCTGTGCTGTGCACAAAGGTAGGAGGGGTCTAGACACATACACCCCCTCAGATGTGTCTAGTCCCTTAACCACAGTAGATAATTTCAAACTCTCTTCAAAGTCATCAAAGCTCAGAGAATTTCATGCCTTGTTTGCTTTTCCCACATAATACACAATGTCCTCTAGAAAATAAAGTTACCCAAGTTGCTTCGTTTTCTTTTTTAAGTTTTTCTATTCGTATTGCTCCCTACATATTCTTCAGATAAAAGACTGCAGGAAGAACTAATTTAGGTTATTCAAAGAAGTCTCTTGAAAATACTGGCAATGGAAACCCAGGTCTCCACCAAATTAAATCTATTTTCCTTCCAATTATAATTTTCAAATTGTCAGAAATTTAACAGAAGTTTGTACATTCAGTCCACCCCTTTTCTATCCAAACCTTCACAATACCAGCCACAATCTAATACTTAGCACTTATCTCATCTAAAAATACAAAGAAAGGTACTTGAACCTGCCTGTGGGAAGAGCACGAGTTGCATTTTTTTTTTCCTAGCTTTCTAAAGTTCTTTGGGCCGTTTACAAAAGGAAGGCAGATACGACAAGTTTAGAATGTTGCCTTAAAATATTCAGAAGCTTCATTTGTTTTTGCTATAACCACACAATCATGAATGATTTTAGCAAACCAAAAGGCATAATGAAACACAGAGCATGCAGTCCCGTGAAGGCTTCCTACTATCAGTCAATGCCATGATGCTTAAGTCACTAAGATTATAATCCACTGCCTCGGCAGCACTTAAACATATGCACACACACATATACACAGCTTAAGACTCAGAGGTAAATAATAATTTCGTTTCAACATGGTGCTTTTGTGACTTTTGGGTGCTGTGAAACAACGAGCAACTATCAAGCCTGAACAAACCTGGGCTGTTGTAATTGCGTGTTAACTCCGATGGTCTGTGAGAAGAGCCCGCCATGTGTCTGAAATGTGCCTCCNTACAGACAGCATGGGGTCATGGCATTGAGAAGATCAAAGTCCACAAATCCTGTCTCTCTTGAATTAAGGTGCACTGCTTTACTTATTCTCAAAGTCAGCATTGATGAATAAGTAAGAAGTTGAAAACTTACAAAACTATAATATATGCTACCTACCCTCTATTACACAGGGACAATGAAGACAATAGATTTCAAATTAACAGATCTGCTAGCACAGACCACCACATTTGTGATGTTACTTCATGAAACACCGTATCTGACTAAAAACCTTTTTCTGCTTTGGGGTGCAGCAGTGCTGCAGCCCTGCCATGGCTGGTACATAAAGACTTTTGATGCTGCCATGTTTTCAAAGAATGCATGACATGAACTTTGACAATTCTATCCTCAGCTTACCTTCAGAAAGAGAGATGGAAAAAAAAAGAAAAAAAAAAAAAGGAAAAGAAGCATGTAACAAAATGTTTCTGTTAAAATTAAATTGAGATTGGAGCAAAAAAAAATTATTTTTACCAAAATATTTGAACTTTTAATAGGGCTTCAACTGGTACAAGCCTTTCAAAAAAAAGGCTTCTTTTTTCTTCTAGTTTCCTAGAGACTAATTAATATCACTTTAGTATTATTTATTTCATAAACTAAATGTAATTAATCAAACACTACGCTGAAAATAAAGACAAACAGAAGTGTGTAAGCATTTTTAATAAATATGCCATACAGCCTGCATCTACTTTCCATCACGACATCAGAGCAGGCTGGTTGGCCTCACTGCCCCTCTGGTCCTAACACTCC
>VYZQ01042660.1:11580-31788 GCA_013400655.1 Mystacornis crossleyi | reverse complement strand
CATATCTGGACATTTTGTCTAAAAAATCTTTAGTGCCCTTGGTCATGCAGTGAGAAATATATAAAAAGGTATAAATAGTAAAAACGCTTGATGTGCTTCCAAATAATAGTTGAGTTGAAAGAGCAAGGGATTGACCTGCCAGAGTAGCAATGAAGGTGAAGGAAGAAAAAGCCTAATAGCAGCCTAATAACCCAGCCACAGCACGAAGGACAAAGCACAAACTATCCACGTATCCTTTACATCAAGGAAGGGCTCATAAGTCCATCTCTGATAAAGTTTATTGTGCTGAGCAGCAGGTACCTTTTAACTGGAAAAGGACTTACAAATTGAAAAGAGACTGAGGTAAAGCAAGCTCTGGGAAGTCTAGAAAACACAAGAGGTTAAATATGGACACCCTTGGAACAATACATGACAGATGAAGAGGCTAGAGGGGGTACAGGTATTTAAAAGACTTCTGAGGTGAAGAATTCTGAAAGGTTTTGGAGAATAGAGAGAACTGAAATAAAAAGAGGTGAGAAAAACAGGTCTGAACATCATGGAAAGCTTCTTGACACATAGATTATTCTGAGAGATATTTAATGTTCACGGTGGCAGCCTTTTTAGCTGAACCAAAGTGGAGAAACAATCTCCTAAGAGATTTTGAGATTCTCAATAGCACATGCATTTGTATCTAGACTGAATAAAACAGTGTTGTATGTACAAGAGAAGCAATTCCACACACAAGAGGATTAGGTGACCAGCAATGGGTACCATGACTGCAGTGTTAAAGACAATTTGCAATAAGGTATTGATAGTCACTGTTAAACTTTTGTTTGGTGAAGTACAAGCATGGCCTCGCTTCATTTCAAGGATGCTGTGTCTTTCAGAAAGTTTTATCATGAGTTTTGATCAAGAGATCAACAAAAAAAATATAACAGAAGTAAACAAAACCACAAGCATATGTTACCAGCTAACATCAGTGATAACCCCAATGCAATGTATTTTATCGGGTCCATTTTACAGCAAAAAAGTGGGTCCTTCCTCCACAGAGTTGTCAAAAGCTTAACATTATAACACAGAAATAGATAGAAATAGCTCTATATTTCTCTGTATAGAGCAGTAAAATGCTCTAACTTAAGAAACAAGAACACTTATTTCTGTTTCAAATTTGCATTTTTATTTTCTGATGGTACTTGCAGTGTTTTATGTTTGAAGTGCAGAAGACAATATAAACACTAACAGTGTCACTCTGGAATTATGTACTTATTCCTGTGCAGAGGTAAAGCAGGAAAACTTCTACACTTCTGTCAAATCTGATTGTTGACAGTTGAACAATTTAGTAGTTCTCAATACAGGAACAGTAGCAAATTCTGGGAAAAGAAGGTTGCTAAGATTCCCTCTCACTCTGCAAGCGGAATTTTCCACTTTATATAAATACTATTTTTGTCAAGCTATTTGTACAGAGTCATGCTACCACTGCACATGAAATGGAAAGTTCCACAGCTGTGATGAAACTGGGAGCTTTTGTTCATGGAACACTTTTATTTTCATATGAAGGACAAACATGCGTCATAGTCAAAAGCACCACTGCTTATCTTCACAGTAAATACAAGATTTACAATTTTATTCCTAAATATCAGTTGGATCTGATTTTAAATGCTAATTTTCCGTAATGCATTCCTAGCAAAGTTCATGATAAAACACCCTGAGCACAGCTGCTAGTTGCCATGTCCCTTACATCTACTGTAACAATTAGCTTGCATGCAAAGCACTGTGAGCTGAATCAGCAAAAAGCAGAAAAGAGCTTTCATTTAGGGACATTAGGATTAGTGCAAGTGGCAACAAAGGAAGGTATCTATCAAAGAATTTATATTTACTCTTTCTAGAGTGATGGCAACTTTCAGCTATTATTACTACATATCAAAGCATTTTGATCAAAATCTGATCATTGAATCATGGAAAGTAAGGCTAGACAATCTCAAGTCATCCAATCCATCTTCATGAAATAAAACAAGAATTCTACCTTAAATCTAAAATGACAAACACCATATTTGAAAATCACTTTACTATAAATAGCACTCAGAACAGCAGGAAAAACAATACAGGTAAGTGAAAAGCTGGCAGGAGAAGAGGAAAAAAAAGAGTGCTACTGGCCCCATGGAATTTGGTCTATTTTCTATACACGTGAGTATCTCAAGAAAAAAAATCATATCTTTTAACAGATCTATTGATGAGAAGCTACAAAAATCCCTAATACATGACACAGTTAAAGGAATGGTTCAGAAGATTATGTGATATTTGCAGAATAAATAGAAAATAATGACAAGTGTCAGGATCTTGCTCATAGTTTGGAACTTTAATTAGTTAAAAGAAAATATAGAGAAAAATAATTAGAAAGATCATAGCTGTTAATTATGCAGAATAATTGATGGAATTATAACAATTGCTTAGGCATTTCAAGGTTCATCCTTCAGTAGCAACTGGATGTTGAAAGAACTGTTCTGTCTAATGCTGTTAAGAGCAATATAGACATATCAACCACCTTTCCCTGAAGGTCTGGAATCCCACTGCTCCACGTTTTGCTTATGCTGGAAAAGCTATAGTTACAAAAGTATAAATATGTATTTGGCTTGCAAAGAAAATTGTCACTGGTGATAAATCACAGCAAAAAAACTTCATTTCATTAAGTGCCCTGGCAACTACAGACCCCCACTTCCAGTGACACATATCAATTAATGTCATCAAGAACGTTTGCCCAAACTTATTTCAGTCTTAAATAGATTCCCACCATCCTCTCATCTTCTACTGCTTTACAGATAGTTGGATGTATGAGAAAAAGGAATGAATAGGTTAAAAGTAAAAATTACCAAAATCATGACTTGTGAATTTCTCTGCAGTGCCTTTCAGCTGACAGGCAAGCACAAACAGTTTTCTTACTTGCTGACATCACAGGGATGTGCTGACCGCAGAATTAGGAGAAGATGCAGGGTGCCTTACTACTTCCCATGGCACTGGTATCTCACCTCAGCCCACGGTTGTTGGGGGCTCTCACTGCCAAGCAGGAGACGTTGCCTTGAGCGTCCCCACCCCACCCACGGTGGCCTGCTGTCCTGAGAGCCTGCTCCTGTAAACTATTCCACTTTTCATCACCGCAGCTTCACACAAAGTTCAAGCCACGACCTGGAAGAGATCCCTTGTAGAGCCACATCAGTGCCGACTACAAAGACAACTTTCTTAGGTGGTTCATGTTTTGAAAGATACATATTTGTATAAACCTAAAAAACATAGGAGAAAATAAGCAAGACAAAAATTTCATTAGTTCATTCAAACTAATACTGAACTTTTCACAAGACTGTTAGGGAGCTGTTAACATCAAGTAATAAATAGCTGGTAACAATGCTCTCCTTTGAAATGTTCCAGTGTTAACCACAACAGCGACTGCACTGCTCCCTTAAGCTGATCTGGTCTTAAACTGTGTACAGAAGACGATGTAAGGGGGGGAAAAAAAAAAAAAAAAAAAAAGATGTAAGATCTTAGCTTTAAGTTTTGTCACATAACACACTGACAAATGAAAGGTTGACAATGATATAGGTTAGAATTTCAGTTTCAGAAAGAGTGTTAAGGCAGTCTAAATAACTGGGAACTTCAAAAACTCTATTATTTTATTTGAATTAAATGCATGCTTTGGGTTTATCTATACACTTTGAAAACCAAAAGACTGCTCAGAAAGGTTTCATATTCAAAACAAATGAAAATAAGTAAGGAAATCAAACTTTCAGCAAGAGTTGGATGTGTTTCATGGTGCAAGCAGGCTAAATTATTAGAATACAACAAATTAAATAAATACACTAATGTTATCTTCATTTAAGAAGGGCACAAGCAGGTTTAAGTGGAGGCATGGGTAACCAAGGACCACGTGAGTATCTGTCCAGTTGTCCTAAGTCTAAAAGAGACACCAGGTGATATCCTGTGCTGTTGTCAGTGAATGAAGCTGTTCTGTTTGCCTGCATTAAAACAGGGTTTGTTTGATGCTGCCAAGTAAGCTCTGGAGAACAACTGGTTGCACTTTCCATCTTCCATCTTTCTCATACAGGAGAAAAGCCTTCTTTGATAACAGTTCGAACAATGGGGAACCCCACATTCAATAAATTAGGTGAGACTTTTACAAAATACAGAGCACTAACATGATACTTTCACTGGAGAGAGTGGCACTCACTCAAATTCAGCTAATTCAAGATTCCAAAAGGTGTCTTGGTACACACTGCCCTGACAGCATGCATACATACATATTAAGAGGCAGAATTCCCACCCTACATCCTGCATCAGCAGTTCATATAGGTTTGTCAAATATCAGACAAAAATTACTTAATACAGTTTTATTTTCATTAACACATCTGTCACTACTTTTTCTAAAGAATAGATTTCCTTATTTAGCATGTCTCTACATAAAAACTACTATAATTCCTAGTCTCCTTGCTTTAACATCAATCATCCTGTTTAAAAATTTTTCCCTCATAGCTGGTTTCCAGCACTAGTCTCAGCAGTGTTCAGTCTGACTTTCTGATGGCTTTTTCCCCATGAATTATTTTCAATTTTACATGTCAGTAAAACTTCCAAATCCCTGACACCATGAGATTAAGATCAAAAACTGATGATAATTCCACCCCAACCCCTTTTTATTTTATTATTGCATTCCCTTTTCTTTTTTTAACGTCCTTTTTCAGATCAACATTGTTAGATGAGAACTTTAACTTTTATCCCTTTGAAGAACTGACTCCACTTTTCTAAAGCGGCTCTTGTTCTCTGTTCCATCAAGAAACTGAGAAGAAAGCTTGAGCTGCTCTCCAGGTCACATATACTGTACATACAAGGAGCTCTTCACTTTTCATGCAATTCGTTCCATTAGTGAAGGTAAGCCACAGTTTTGAATTTTAAAGCAGGACCTCATGTATCATTTATAAAAACCGCCAGTTGCAACAACCTCACTTTTTCTGGTGTATTTTCTGCTTCAAAATGTCCCATGCTGTTATACTTCAGCCATAGGAGCAGCATCAATTACTGGTGTAAGTGACCCTGCACTGGCATCCATTTTGTTGCTATCAACAATCACTTGAACGTTACAGATTTTTGGCTGACAACATCACCTACTTCTTTGTTGTTACACTTAAAGTTGCCATAGAGACGAGAGAACAGCTGAATAGCAATCTTAATGCTGGAGAAATGGTTATTCTTTAGTAACAGGATGCTACGTGCCTGTATGGAGCCTCAGGTTTTAATGGAAGTTATTTTCAATGTTAGTTTTGAGTCAGAGCCCTGCTCAAAAAGAAAAAAAAAAAACAAAAAGAAAAATGCAAAGACAAAAGAGCCTTGTGTTTCCTCCTGCCCACTGTAGTTGTGCTGGTAATGAAGAAGCAAAGGAGACTGTCTCCCTGCTGTGGCACAAGAGATAAACATGCAGAAGTTGACTCCAGCCCCATATCCTGAAGGATAAAACAGTCACTGCACAAAGACCCTTACCTTATTCTCTCCTCTTATGTATGTATTTTCTCTTATGTCTCAAAATCGGACACAATAACGAAGTTTCATGCCTCATTTTCCTCACCAAGTAAAGTGCTTCACCACCTCATTCGAAGTGTTGCTTCATCCATAGAAACACAACACAACCTAGGAAAAAAATCAAGGATCCCCTCCTTGAACTTTTCCCTCTAGCCAAACAGATCTGCTTCCCCTCCAGTACAGCCCTTCCTGTACAGACCATGTGCAGAAGCTCAGACCAACAGCTGAATCCCACTGCCCTCTGCTCATAATCCATTAACTCATATTACAGTATAACTTGCAGCTGATGGGAATTGAGGGCACTCAGCCCTGGGATACTTTGCACCTTTCAGATTCCAGTCCTAGGTCTTGAAATCCTTCCGTCTCCCCACAGCTCCTGGTCCTTCCTGAGCAAACAGAATTCATGGGATCAGAGTAAGTATCGCCTTTTCTATCTTAAATCCTATTGTTGAGGAGTCAGAGAATTTCTAAAGTTATAAATAGCAGATTATCCCTGGTTTGGTACAAACAAAATGCAACAAAACAGAACCTTGTCCTGCAAAGCCATCCCACAGACAAAGCAAGCAGCTGTCAGGGACAGCTGAAAGAGTATTTTCCTATCTAAGAGCCTTCCCCTCACCCTCAACTTGACACTGCTGCCCTGCTCCCAACACCTTGGTGGCAGCGTGAACACAAAGTCTATTCCCAGGGGTTGCTGCCTGATCCTCCCCCAGCAGCAGGAGCAGCTTTAGCCCCTCAACTTCCTGCCCCATGAGCAGACTCTGACTTGTCTGTTCCCAAGAGGTTCAAGATAATACAGTCAGGAGGAATATTCTAGCGCAATAAGAATTAGCAGGGGATAATGCAGAAGAGAAGGAGGAAAACTGAGATACAAATGATTCTTCCTCCTCCTCACCAGGCCTCCCTGCTGAAAGACTCCTGCATGCCCTTTCCCAATCGCTGAATTTTCTCGCCCCCTGCCTCTGCTCCCCACAGCCCTGACATCCAACTTGAGGCTCCTTTCAGCTCTACCGTGGCCTCTTGTGAACCTTAAGCTTTCAACAACCTGGCCTCTGTGCCAAGATACATTTTGTTGTCACTTCAGAAAGAACACTTCACACTGACAATCGTGAGCTTTTGCTCACATTGGACAAAATCTGCTTTTACTAAGAAGCCTTGAATTGACTTTGGAGCTCACACAGCAGCAAAAATATTAAATGTTAATATATGAAAGGGTAGACAGGCTGTAACAGTGGAGGTCTGTTCCTCCAGCTTGGGAGTTTCCAGCTGAATGAGAACATTCTAACGATAAACTGAAATTAAACACACAAATTGATTCTAGTTTTACAAATTCTCTGATCTATAGCAAAGGTGCTTAATGTGGAAATAAAATTCTTAAAAACGCTACTTTTTGGTTTTTTTGAACAAATAATTTTCCATCAGTTGGGGGAGAAGAAGATACAATTCAGCATCTCAAACAGCACGCATCTAGGGGCTAATGGACACGTCTAGGGGCTAATGGACATGATGCAAACAATCACAGCAACAAACAAAAGGCGTGGGAATAAAAAAGCAACTTCATCCAAAAGAAGGCAAGACAATATTTTAAATAAGCTCCTTGCCCACGCTCAGCAATTTCCTTAGTCCAACCTCAGCTTTGCCTCAGCAGTTCCTGCTCTAGGCTTGTTCAGTCACACAGATTGCACAGCTCAGCCAAGTCACCTGGGCAGATGCCCCACAAGACAAGAGCTTGTTTCGGAAAGAGAAGGTGCTCTCCTCTCACGGAGGAGAGAGGCAGCAGCCGCCCGTGACAGGGATGCCCGACAGCAGCACCCACTGGGAGAGCGTCCACCAGGGCCAGCAGGAGGCTGAGACCTGGGCACCACCCCACCCACACGGCAGCGACTGCCGGATCCTGAGCCTGGGCCAGCACACAGCTCCAGCTGCAGACACAAAAATGCGGCCTGGCACACCGCTGCTGACAGATTGCCAACTCCAATTCCACACCTCTCTGAAAGGAACAGGTGAAGGGAAAAGACAAACCTTAATAGTAATGATAATAATAATCACAGAATTAACTAGGTTGGAAAAGACCTTTGAGATCATTAAGGCCAACCTGTGACCAAACACCATCCTGTCAACTAGACCATGGCACTAAGTGCCACATGCAGTCTTTTCTTAAAAACCTCCAGGAAAGATGACTCCACCACCTCCCATGATGATGAAAATAATAATAAACCACAATGACATTTCCGATCCTTGTGCCCCCACAATCAAACCTGAATGGAAGGGAAAGAAGTCCACACACCATGAAATGATGTAAAACTCAAAGGGAAAAGGAAACAAGTTGAGTGGCAGCATCAGACTCAGTCCCAGTTGTATTTTTATCAAATACATTTGGAATTGCTCTTGCCTTGGGAGCAAAAAAATCTTCCCCGAAACACAATATAAAGAAATGTGTGATGAGACAGGAAATAAAAGGTTTCAGTTTAAAGGGTTATATGGAAACATTATTTTATAGGGGAAAGACTTTTGGAAAAGAATTTTCAGTGAAAAAATTCCAGATGGAACTCAAAAAGAAAGCAAGAAACTGATAATGTCAAGGATAAGTTGCATTTGAAGATTTACATACATTCATAACATATGAGGCATGTGAAAGGGTGTGTATTCAAAACTTAGTAGCTATTCACACCAAATTATTGTGAGGTACACTGTACTAGCATCTATGTCAAGCATAGCTTAGTTTATTTAAGGAAACCTGAGAAAAAACCACACATATAACTTCTTCAGACAAAGTATGAAACTTTCTTTCATATGATCAAAATGATTATAAACTCTTGACTTGCAGTGATAGCAGTTTGCCCAGTATTTCAGCTCCTGTATTTCTATTTAAAATACCTTAAATAAAGAACAATATCTGGATAAACTGGGGGTGAAGGAATAGGGCTCTCAGACTACACAAGTGCAGAGGGAGAACTGAATTTAAGACAAACAGTAAAGAGAGGTCAAAACCATAAAGTCTTACAAGGTAACAAATCACAAAGAACGATGCAGAAACTGGCAAACACACCCACAGATCATCCAGCAACTTCTTGCAATAACCACTAAAAGCAGAGATTTAACTGCTGTCTTGCTGTATGAGCTAAGAAGTTCCTTGCTGCACTAGTGTGTGAGAAGGTGACTTCCCTGGAGTGAAGCACAGATGTGGGAAGCCTTTCCCTCAAGAAGTCTGGCAGAGAGAAGCTGCAGTGCTGCCGGGAGCAAGGGGCCCTGGGCAGAGCACAGAAAAGCTGCCACAGCCACCGTGCAATGTCCTTGCAATAGCTCAAATTAAGCCTTGCTGCCCTTCCATGAAGTCCATCTTTCGTCTTTTTGATCCTTTTGGTGTGAACAACCATTTCAGATGCAATTTAATTGGAGTTTGTATATTTTCTCAGAGGTCAGTAGCAGATAGATCATTATTTATGCCCATGTTTCCTTAGGGAATTAATCTTTAAGGTATCACGGTTTTAAAATTCTGATGAAAGGCCTTAAAATTCCCCCTGGATTTGTATTCATAATTGACAGTATTACATAACTTTTAAGTACTGAATGACTCACAACTGGATACAAAATACTGTCTTTGTAGAAACTTTGTTATGCTTCTTAATATTTCTTACACTTTCCTTGCTCTGAGGGTCTAGGATTTCAATCCCTGATGTTTGGATTTACAAGAAGGGATCTCTGTCTTTCAAGTAGAAGCATTTCCTTTGTTTAATTTTAAAAAGCAAAGACAGTGCTGAGATCCTCATTTTTATCAGACTTGCATAATTACATCTCAAAGTACTGCTCAGGCAGCTGTCACAGAAGGATTTCCCAAATCTTACAACTAGCCCTCCAACTAGGAGCAAAAAAATTCCACAGATTTGCAGACTCAAAAAGTTGAATGTATCTGGATGAATCCTTCCCATTTAGACCAGGTATTAGAAAGTTTTAATGTGTGTTCTGTGGTTAATTTTTCTGTAATTAGCTCACCCTCCCAGTTTACAAAAGTTGCTCATTCCTTTTAACACAAAATGCTACCCAGATTCTGGTAACGTATCTTTGAAACATTAAGACTATTACTAGCTCTGAAGTATCCCACAACAATACAGTAAGTCTCTAATTTGAATCCTGTAGAAAGAAATGGGTTATTTAGTTGTTTTTGTTTGCTTGCTTGTTCCACTATTATTAAGCTGTAATAGGATCTGAGCCCCTTCATTATTTGATACTATTTCTCAATGGCCAAACTTGAGCAGGAACTCAAAAAGTAAAATGATAGTGCTCTTAATGTCCCAAGAGCAGACTGCTAAAACAGTAAAGTGACACCATTTCCAGCTGCTGGAACGAAGCATTTGGCTTAAAGACCCCTCACGTAATGAAATGTGCTTCAAAGCACCACATAGGCACAGAGAATGCCACTAAAAGTAGCTCCAAGGCTGGGGCACGCAAGGGAACAGCAACACCCAAATGGCAGAATAACCAGTGTCACCTTTATGATCCTGGTGACCAGGACACAACCAGGGACTAACTCCACTGCAGGGAAAGCACTGTTCACAAGGTATCTGCGAGTTGACTTGAAATAGACAATTTTTAAATAAATATTTTAATGAGGATATTGAGACTTTCAGTGCAACCAGAGAACACCATTCCTACCTGTAACACCAGGATTAATTTAAAAGGAAGTTACTATCTGAACCCCTCACTGCATCACAAAGGTTGGAGGCATAAATACTGTAAGCAAAGAGTGACCCTTAGTTTGATACACTGTGGTTATAACTAGGAATGACGAGATGGAAGAAATGAATGGTATTTCAAAAGCTTACTATTTGGAAAACTAATATCCAAAGCAATCTATTCAATAACGCAAAAGGAAAGTGACCCATGGGAAAGGCAGGAAAACCAAATATCTTAGGACTTTTAAAGGAAGACCAGAAAGTAATGAAATTAGTGCAGCCTATTTTCATGTGTTTCAATATCAGCTTCACTTGTATTTCAATTGTATTTTTAATATTAAAACTTATAAAATGTATTTTAAATGTGACAATTACCATAATTTTAAAATTTAAAGAGCACAGAGCCTCAGAGTAATTATGTAGTCCCTAACACTGCTGATCTTGAAGTATATCACTTACTATTGAGTATGCTCAGTGAAAAACTGATTAATTTTGTTCTTCAGCTCGAGTTCTACTTAATCAGAAATGTACATCACTCCCCATGGACTCCTTTGCACCCGAGATGCAAAACGAAAATTAAAATACCTCCCCTTTTAAGAATTTACTTATCTTTCATTTAAATTGGACAAAGACCAGATTTTGTGGATTGCTGATCCTATTTCTATTCTCACATATGCTCTTGTCCATTAGATTAATTCCACTAGCCTCAGAGGAATCACATGAGCAAAAAATAAACGTTGAGCAAGCCAGCCGACACTGAGCTGCAGCATGACCCCTGTGAGGGTGTGACCTGCAGCACATGAAGCAGCTGATGGGCAGTGGAGATGGTGATCCGCCCTTTGTTTTAAAGCACGCCAGAAATACAACACACTGCTTCAGAGGCCAACTCCTCATCCCACTGCAGCAAGCAGCAAAGCTGCCAATGAAACCAGCATTACAAGGTAAAGATTTAAAGGTAGAGGACAACATTCACAGGGGTCCTTCTAAAACCTGGTCATTCAGCTTTATAGCTCAGCCCATACCATAAGCTGTAAAAAGAATGGGAACGAGAGATGGACATCCTACTCCCTCACCTCCCCATATTCCCTACATCTTTTACTGGCTGAACAGCTACTCTTTCATTGCTATCAAAATCACACAAGCATATAATTACTTTTTCAGTTAAACCACAGGATTGAGTCTATCCTTATTCTTCAATCTTTTCAAAAGCTTTAAACATTTTGAATTACTCTCTTTTCATGTGCTTTCTTATATGCTGTGCTACTACCTGTCATTTCAGGAAGTTGGTGCTAAGTTTTCAAGGACCATTTCAGAGCTACTTTTTAGACCTGTTATTGACATTTTTACCTCTTTAAGCTGTGCCACCACAACGTGGTGACAGACTTTAATATATGGTATCTCAAGTCACTGAAAAGCAGCTGTTAATATCAAAAAACTGATTCATTTTTGCACTGGAAATAAAACACATGAATCAACCTCACAGCAGGCCTGGAAGTATTGCCAAACGCTACCAAGAATTAGCCACCTCTTCAGAATTCTTCAAATTTGGTATCTACCCTGAAGTAAATCTAAAAACCCTAAAGCTACCAAAAAAAAAAACCAAAACAAAAAAACAAACCAAACAACCCCCCCCCCAAACCAAACCCAAAACAAACAAACAAACAAACAAAGAAAGNAAAAAAACCCCAAAAAACACACACCACACACACAACAAAAAACCCCCAAACCAAAACCCCTCCTACTTCCCCCAAAGAAAACAAAGAAACCCCCAGACAAACAAACAAACAAAAAACGCAACCAAAAAAAAAAAAAAAAAAAAAAAAAAAAAAACAAAAAAACAAACACAACAAAAACCAACTCCATAACAAAGCTAGTATATCAGTTTNCAAAAAAAAAAACCCAAAAAAAACCAAACCAGAAAAACGAAACCAAACAAACCACCCCCCTCTCCCCCCCTCCAAAAACCCCCAACCACTAACCACCTAAAGAAGTCAAGGAATGTAGACAAAACTGTCTTTCCACATCCCTTTTTTAAAGTAATCACTGGATGTTGCTTTGTAGATATATAACACTTTTTAAAGGAAAAGCTGATCCGTGCCTGACTTATCTGACAGCCTCTTGCCGTAACTATTGCATTCTGCCCTTTAGTTTCATGAAAGCCTCCTAATACATGGCAGCAAGAACTATTTTCCTAATAACACTATAGGGCTGTATTCCTAAGTAATCTTAAGAAACATAAAAGTAATTTACATCTCTGGAGTCTGCAATACTTTTAATTCTATTTCTAAATGTATATATTATATACAAGGTTACGTTATAATTCAGTTTATTTAAAAGAATGAACAAAGAGTACTTTAAATTAAACACAACTGTAAAACCATATGACAAGTTTAGCATTTTTGGGGGGCAGTGTTTTTTGGGGGGTTTTACTTACATCAGCCTTTTCTCAGTCCATCACAATAGGCTATTCTACAGGCTTAGGACACCATTCCAAGCTGTTAAGCAACGTGGTTGGTTTGTGTAATATGCCGAAAGGTATGACTGAGTGATTTACTGAGCAAGAACACGAAATATAGGACAAACTTGGGCATTCTCTTGCATTGGGCAAATACCTTGGCATTTAACAGTGCATGTTTTGTTGTACTGTGACAAAGGGGAAGAGTGCAAAAGTTTTCTTTCCTTCATTCTGAAAGTCTCTCTCTTAATACAAGTACCACACAAGCACAGCCATATGAGCAGGGTGCTAAAAAAGAAAGCAATACAAAATTAAGTTCTGCGTGGACACGAAGCTCCAGGATGGCCAACAGGTGGGTTTTGAAAATAACACACAGGAAGTACTCCGTGTTACTCGTGGTGAGACCTGGTGAGCTGTTCACCCCTTGTGGATAACTGCACCTATCACTTCATACCAGTCCCCACCTCTTCGAATGAAGGAATCTGCTTTCACAGGGAACACTGGACATTGGTTTGGATTTATGCCTGAAGGGTGTGCATAAAAGTTCTTTGGGGAACACTACCCTTTGAAACATGGAAGATTGAGGTACGTATCTCTTTGGTAATAACTGTTAATGAAATTACAAAACAGAGATTTCAACCACAAAGGCTACAAAATCAAATTTGGTTTCATAATATAAGCTGAACTTCAGTCTGGTTTGTATTACTACAGTAGGCAACACATTTAACTAGGAGGTTGCACACTACTTTTTATTGCAAGACCACATTTCTTGGTAACTTACGTCAGTCTATTAGCTGAAGTTTTCCTTGCCTAGTTGAAATTCTGTTATTGTTTTAAATTTAAGTCACTTCTGGGAACAGCTACTTTAAATAACTTGAGTGCATATATGCTTGAACAAACTAAAACTGATAAATATTACCCAATTAAGATTATCTGATGCTGTCCACTGCAATGGATTCCTAAAGTTTTGAGAGAATTTCTCACATTTTCATTGACGCTTGGTATATGAAAGAATTTCCTAAGCCTGTCCACCTAATCCTTGGTTTATTGATGTACCTTCTGAAGTGTTGAAAATCATCTTTCCCTATCCTCACCTTTGCCTCAGAGATTTCAACAACATCCCCAAAACTCTGACAAGCCTCTGAATGGAGCATGCTACTTCTAAAGCTCATTCCATACCCACCAGCATCTGGTCCTACAACCACTGCAGCAGTGAAAAACACCACCAGGGTGTGAGCAGCATGTCCACTCTCAAACCCCCAAAATTCAGCTCAGCCCCAATACCCCAGCTGCCTCTTCTCATTCCAATGGACAGCTTTTTCCCATGGCTTTGAGAACAGGCAGCTCTTTCTGTCAACCATTCTCTGTAGGTAGAACATGTGACCAGCAATTGTTCCTACCCACTGAACTTAGGAAAAAACAGTATTTTTCTGAGTTCTCACAGGAAGGATAATGAAAACAAGAAGTACAAAGACATGTTTAGCTTCCTCTTATAAGTTCCTGGATTCAGCAACTTTTTTGCTTGAATTGAAAACTGCTAAATTTTATTGTGAGATAGTAATAGTAGGCCTGTAGACCAGAAAATAACAAGAAATAAAATTATACTGTCCCCTGTCCTTTCTTGCCCCTTTCTGGTTTGCACTGAGGTCAGTGAGTTCTTCCCTTTACCTTCCCGACCACAGTGAGGACAAAATTCTCCCTAAAGGCACAAAGGACAACCAAATAAACATGAAGCAAAGAATTAGAGAAATATATAAGTTAATCATACATAAAGACACTCCTTTTTTCTGCAAAGCAAGCTGTATCAGGATCAGATTTTTCTTTAACTAATCTTCAAGTCTCACCAAAACACTACCAAAAAACCTGATCAAAATCCCAGAAATTAAAACAGGAGAAAACTGTTCCAAATATAACATACTAAAAAACAATCCCTTGTTTTGACTGCACAACTCCAAACCATGGCCAACAAGGTTCTGCAGAAGTCAAGCCAAACCCATCCCCAACCAAACAGGTCTAACTAAAAGAAAGTTGTTGTTCAGATAGATCCTACCTTCTTTTACCAGTTAAACTAACTTTTTCAGGAGAGAGTGCTGCTTGTCTCTCTGTTCTTTACTCTATTGATTGTTGCGTAAATATTGGGCTTCCTGCTTGTGGAGAAACTACTGCAAAGTTTCTTTCAGTTCTGTTTGCACATTTCAAACTTGTGCATGTTTTAGAACAAGGAAGTTTATGTAATGTTCCTGAGAAAGTGCAGTACATCATGGCTCATTTTAATTCAGGTATGAATACATGACACAGATGAATTCACAAAACACTCCTTTCATCTGAAATTTAAATCGTAACCCTTTTTCCCCCTGAAGGTTTAAGCAGCTTTAAGTGATGAAATGATTATATTTTCCTGTTTCTTTAAAGCAGTACTGGATTGCAACAGCTTTGGATGAATCTTTCCTGAATTTATTCAAATACGAATACACCATCAACCATAAAGATATTTGAATAAGTCATTCCAAAAGATGCCAATGTTCTCTAAAGCCATAGAATATAATTTTAAACTTTGCTCAAAGCATTTTAATATTACAGCACATAAAAGCATCTTCTCCCCAAAGGCCAAATTTTCAAGTACTGAACAAACCCAAGTATTTGTTTGCAAAATCAAGAAACCTGTACATGCATCTGGGGTATTTATGTATCTAAATGCAAACTTTTGACATAAATTTTATTTGCGCAATGTTCACTACCAGTGCTGCATTACTGAAATTCTTGCTTACCTGTAAAACTGGTTTAATCTTCCCCTTTTTTAAATTACTACCTTTAGGAGAGATCATTGGGAAAGTGAAGGCAGACTACTTCTGTACTTATGGATTATCCATCTTTACTCAGACACCTCCCACAAGTTCAGAGTCCTGTTCAAATAACCCCTTGCCAGGACCCTTTGTGACCCCCACTGCTGCCTCTCATCCCTGTGACTCAGTTCCTGTGCCTGTTTCCTCAAAAGCAGGGTCAAGATAGGGTTTCACTGCCATTATGGGTCAGACACTTTCCCTCATCTGCCAGCATTTGCATTGCTCAGCTCTTGCCAAAATTCTTATCTTATTTGGTGCACAAGCTTCCAAGTTTTATTGGGTTTCCCTTCTCAACAGATTCTCTCTCTCGATGTAACAGAGCTGCATGTTCTGCAAAGTAGTTTTGATGGGTTAAACCCAGGATTTTTTGGTTAGTTAGATTTGGTTGGTTTGGGGATTTGCTGTTCATTGGGGTTTTCTTTTTGGTTTGTTTGTTTTCGTAGGTTTTTTTTTCACTTCTTGAATAGACAGAATTTTCTCATTTGCTTTCATCCCAGTCCAACTGTCCCCAAAGGCTTGACACCAGTTTTTGGACTCTCACTTCTCTCTCTCAGCTGGGAAACCATTTTTGGGCTTGCCAGCTGCTAGGCAAAGCTGCAGACAGATGATGCCTGGCCAGCATAGACTGCCCATTGCCTATGCCTTGTCTCCCAGGAGACAGGAACAGCCCAAGATTTTTGGGCTGTCTGCACTGCCCAGCAGAGTGGCCCATTCTGCGGGCTCTCAGATAAGCCATGCTGGGAAGCGAAAGATAAAGGTGATTCTAGACATTACCATGATAATGGTAGCAACAGGGAAACTGTGTCTAGTGATGTTTAACAAAGCATCTCGACGCTGCATGGAAGATGTGGATTGCTCCAACTTCAGATAGAATTAACGCATTTCTAAATAGAGATTGCTAAAATCAAGTAAACGAGCAACAGGAACAACAAAATCACCAGATTTCTCTCAGGCTTCTCTGTTAAATCTGCTACAACGTGTATTTCTGTGCAACACAGCAAATTACTGTTGTGACTGTAGCTGAATACACAAAATGACAGAGAAGCAAAGGTCTAGAAAAACCAGAAAGCAATTCCCTACAAAAAAGAATCCAGCACCCAAGGTATAAAACTACGATCATCAAACAAAACACAGAAACGAGGTCACAGACACACATATGGAGAGAGAAAGGACAGGGGATAAATGCTTATGAAGTAGCTGTATTAACAGTCCTGAAGCACATACAAACATGCAACCTAATTTGCTGAAATCTTATCAATTCAACCAGACTAAGCTAAATTCTGCACTAATCTTGAATTCTGCCTCACAAAAACATCTCTCCAAGCCATTTTCTTGTCTTTAGAGAGTTAAACAAGGTGACAGTAACAAAAAATTATGGTCAATAATCACACATCAGTTTAGGTGTAAAAAAAAGAGAGAAATAGAAGTAGTAGTTTTAAAAGCAATAGAATCCTATGGTATGTAATTTACCACATACCAAGGATANAAGGATGATCATCCTTATGCAGAACAAAAAGTAATTTAAACATTCAAATCACAGAAAATGAGCATTCTATTACTGTTTATTTCAACAGCTGAAAAACCTACCAATGACATTCCTTCAGTCAAGGTTGCCTTGTATTTAAAAAAAAAAGAAAAAAAACCCCAACAACCAAAAAACCCCCCAAAAACTCCACAAAAAACTAAAGGTATTTACTACAAGCTAATCGTCTAACTATAAACAGAACTTTGAGGACAGAAGAGAGCATTCATGGGTTNAGTAAACGAGCAACAGGAACAACAAAATCACCAGATTTCTCTCAGGCTTCTCTGTTAAATCTGCTACAACGTGTATTTCTGTGCAACACAGCAAATTACTGTTGTGACTGTAGCTGAATACACAAAATGACAGAGAAGCAAAGGTCTAGAAAAACCAGAAAGCAATTCCCTACAAAAAAGAATCCAGCACCCAAGGTATAAAACTACGATCATCAAACAAAACACAGAAACGAGGTCACAGACACACATATGGAGAGAGAAAGGACAGGGGATAAATGCTTATGAAGTAGCTGTATTAACAGTCCTGAAGCACATACAAACATGCAACCTAATTTGCTGAAATCTTATCAATTCAACCAGACTAAGCTAAATTCTGCACTAATCTTGAATTCTGCCTCACAAAAACATCTCTCCAAGCCATTTTCTTGTCTTTAGAGAGTTAAACAAGGTGACAGTAACAAAAAATTATGGTCAATAATCACACATCAGTTTAGGTGTAAAAAAAAGAGAGAAATAGAAGTAGTAGTTTTAAAAGCAATAGAATCCTATGGTATGTAATTTACCACATACCAAGGATGATCATCCTTATGCAGGACAAAAAGTAATTTAAACATTCAAATCACAGAAAATGAGCATTCTATTACTGTTTATTTCAACAGCTGAAAAACCTACCAATGACATTCCTTCAGTCAAGGTTGCCTTGTATTTAAAAAACCAAAGCAAACAAAAAAACCAAACCAAAACAAAACCCCAAACCCAAACTGAGGCAAAAAGCAAATAAACAAACAAACAAAACCCCCAAATCTCAAAAAACCAAACNTCTAACTATAAACAGAACTTTGAGGACAGAAGAGAGCATTCATGGGTTTGACCTAACAAGGCATCCTAAGAGGAATTTTTTGAATGCATCATGCACATTTTAACACTGCAGTTAAGCAATACTGCATCATCTGCAACACATTAACAATTCAGAAACTTAGTAATTTCAAGTTGTTCTTTAAAATACACATGAAGACATTCCCTATTTCAAATGGTGCTACTATTTGTGCTTATTAAAAATATTATATAAATAGTATTAGTCAACAAGTTTTAGCAGCATAATGATAAAAGAGAATTAAAGACATGCAAAAATCAAGCATTAATTTTTTACAGTGAACCATCAGCAGGCTCACAAATAAGAAACATTTATTTTCATATTTAAGAAATACATACTTCCAATGGACTTACTAACAAAAATTTTCATTTAGAAAGCTTTCCTTCAGAAAATGTCATGATTACCATCTAAACAGGGGAAAAAAAGTTCAAATGCTGACTTTGGCATTTGTATTTCTTTGACGCAGTTTACCCAAAGATAAAAGTATCTAAAAAAAACAGATCAGTCACCCACAGTGCTAAAATTTCCAAATTTGACTACTCCGTTCCTAAACTGCAGCAAATGAGTACAGCTTTCACTAATGGATTGCTATTAAAAATAAATCAGCTAAACAGTGCCTGCATTCCTCCTTCCATACAGCTGGAGCAAGCATACAGCGCTCTATTATGCAGCTGCTTGAAAGACAGATTTCAACCTCCTCATGGAATTACTTACCCAGAAGCATGGTTCTCTTCTGCAGTTAGTTCAGCAGAATGATAGAATTAGGTGATGCATTATTGAGCTGTGAAGGGCGGGAGCAGTAGTGGAGATGTGCTGGATCTCCTGGCTTTGCAAGTGGTAGTGGTAGATGGCTGTGACTCCCATGTTGGTGAGGGCTCACATTTGTCATCCTTGAGCAGCNCAGTGCTAAAATTTCCAAATTTGACTACTCCGTTCCTAAACTGCAGCAAATGAGTACAGCTTTCACTAATGGATTGCTATTAAAAATAAATCAGCTAAACAGTGCCTGCATTCCTCCTTCCATACAGCTGGAGCAAGCATACAGCGCTCTATTATGCAGCTGCTTGAAAGACAGATTTCAACCTCCTCATGGAATTACTTACCCAGAAGCATGGTTCTCTTCTGCAGTTAGTTCAGCAGAATAGAAAGTTCTGCACAATAGACCTAGCAAAAGGAACGTTCTCACAAGCTCCTTTTTGACTTGCTGCGAGCCTTGAGTAGGCTTTGAACTTGTGCTGCTGAGAAATACGTCTTGCCCCACAAAGCTGCTGGGACACTTTACTTCACTCCCATTGGTCAATGAGACCTCTTCAGGCTATGCACAAGTGATGCCGACAGGCGCCAGCTGGTGCCACCTTAATTTGAGGTAACAAAACTATTAAAAAAAAGGGAAAGTCGTAACTTCTGTAAAATTTTTGAAGTTAACATATTTTAGTATATCTGTCCTGCAATTAGTTTTAAACTAGTTGCCTGTCTTTCACCAGAAGAAAAACTCCTTACAGAACTAATACAGTGCATCAAGGAAAATCTAAACAGTACGCAAGTTTTGCAAAAGTAAATGTCCCATCTTTCCATAATGCCTAATTTCATTACAGCTGAATTTGTCTGCTCTGACACAAAAGACTTCTTTTAAAGAAATACAAACAGAGAGCTAGTTTGGGACTTTTTATTTAGCCTAAAAGTCACCGACGAGACCAAACTGGACATGCAATAAAAACATTCCGAATGCTGCTGCTACGATGGCAAGTACCTACTGTCCAGTAAAACTGACCACAGACTATTCGCCCAAAATTAAAATTAACCTTTCCTATGAAAGAGGAAAAATATCCCTCTTCATATTATAAAAGGCAAAAGGCACATAATCTCAAAGCTGGGACTCAAATCATGAATTTCAAACCAAAAGGAGCCTCTCTAATCTGCAGCCCCTCACTTTAGGACGTGCTGTGTCAGTACACCTCAGCTGGGGTCTGCACAGAACTTCTGACACTGAGAAGAATTTTTTCAAGCATGTCCTAATAAGGATACTTGATAGAAAGAGTTTTATTAACAATAAAATAGAAAAAATTAAGA
>VYZQ01042658.1:13889-25422 GCA_013400655.1 Mystacornis crossleyi | reverse complement strand
CTCTCCTGTTCCTTTCATCATTTATCCTTGCCACTGAAGGGACTGAGCAGAATCCCTACCTGTACTCCTGCCCCATCAACTACTTGACCCAGAGCCCTGAAGTCCCTTTGAATTGCCCTGGTGCTCTTCTTTTCAATCTCATCACTACCAGCCTGGAGTATCAGCAGTGGGTAATAATCAGAAGGCTGAATCAGCACAGGGAGTCTCCTGGTGATATCCCATACCCAGGCCCGAGGGAGGCAGCAGACCTCCCTGTGGGATGGGTCCGGCCGACACACAGGGCCCTCTGTTCCCCTCAGAAGGGAGGCACCTACTACGACTACCCTTTTTTTCTTTTTAATGCTGGAGGTAGTGATCCGTCTGACAGATGAAGTGTAACTGGGAGGCCCTGTGGGTAGATTGTTTTCTTTGATGTCATCTGGCTGGCCCTCTGGATCCAGGGCCTCATACTTATTCTGAAGTGGCACCTGGGTAGGGGATGGGGGTTGGAGAAATTTTTATTACCTCCCCAAGTAGGGACCCATATCCACTCCCCTTCATCTACTAAGTCTCCTCCTTTTACCTGATGGTAGAAGGCATGGGAGTCCTCTGACTCCTGGTGGGCTTCTCTCAGGGGTGGAAGTGTGATACTCCATCAGTCTATTTCCCTTTCACTTTCCCACAAGCCTAAGTCTTTCTACTTCCCAGCAGCCTTAGTCTTTCTACTTCCTCCTTAAGCTCAGCCACCAGACAGAGGAAATCATTCACCTGTTTGTACCACATGCCGCCATCTTTTGCACCATCCCCTGGTATTACTGACAGGCTCAGACCCTCCGTACCGGAAGGGGTCCAGATAGATGCGTCCATCTTGGGGGCATCTGTTTGGGTTGGTACGCTTCTACTAGCCATAGCTTTTGATCGTTTGGAGACCATTGCTGAAAAAAAACTCAAAACAAGCGAAATAAAATAAAAACCCCACTAGCAGGAGGATGACTGCAGCCTTGCCTGCTTGCCCTGCCTGCCCTGCCTGCGTGAACTGCTGTGCCACACCCTCAGAGACGTCCCACACCCCTGGTTGCCCACTCCTGTTCACTGCGCTCTGGATCGCCAGGCTCTTTAAAGCCTTCTTTTAACTGCACCTCTGATGGCCGGAGGAAGCCTCTCCCTGTGCCTGAATGGCTAGCAAGAGGAGCTACATGCAGCTGTGTGGATAAATAAGAGCAGGAGGGAGAAAACCTAAATATGAGGCTGGTGAGGCCCTGGCATAGCCTTCCCAGAGAAGCTATGTATGCCCCATCCCTTGAACTGTTCAAGGCCAGGTTGGACAGGGCTTGGAGCAACCTGGTCTAGTGTAAGATGTCCTTGCCCACAGCAGGGGGCTTGGAATAAGATGATCTTTGAGGTCCCTTCCAACCCAAACCATTCTGTAATTCTGTGATTTTCCTGATTGTTTTACTTTAATTCTCAAGAAGTGAATTAAATCCAAGTAGCCCAAAACAATAGTTTCACTATGTTTCCTTATTATCATGAATTGAATACCCCCAAAAGAGGCAGATGATGTACAGAGTTAGTAGATGGCTGTATACAAAAGTGAATTTAATTTTTTTCTCCATATTATCTCTGATTTCCAAATGCACTTTAACAATGGAATAATTTGAGCTATAGTGCAATATCAATGTTTTTCTACTGCATAATAATTCACTTCACGAAGGGCAGGAAGGTCCATGCTTTTGTATTACATACCAAAAAAATTACATTTAGCTTTGTTGCTCCTAATTATTAGATACAAAAGGAAACTAGCAAATAAATAAATTTTACTCCACACACAAAAAAAAAAAAAAAAAAAGCTGTTAGGCAGTACTCTTCACCACAACCCAGATCCTATGCTTCAGAGTGAAATTCACACTGTCTTAATTCTGAGTCTAGGCTATTAATTATTATTAGAAACAGTATAAATTGATCAAGCTTTGTCATCATAAATTAGAATAAGGCAACTCCTTGCCTTTAAAAAAATGAAAACAACAACAACAACCTCTTATTGTACTAGTCAGGAAGGGAAAGTATCCATATGTGATAGAGACTGCCAGTATATTTTACACAGTCGGTGCTCAGAGTCTAGTGCTGAAATGCAATACAGAACTCAGATAGGGACCCCACATTCTTGCTAAAATAGAATAGACTGTAGGATCAGCAACAAAATGCCTGCGGATGCAGTAAGATGGCATTCACAATATTTGCCTCTGCTGACACTGAGTTTGCTCTGTTGAAGCCTTAAGTGTTCAAGTTTTTCAGTATTGGCTTTTGGGTAGTAGAAAGAGTGATTTCCTCAAATAAAAATAATAGGACTGCACATTGTTCTCCATAACTGCCCCTGCTGTGGGGGTGAAGCCAATCCTGTCACATGATGGACTGACAATGGCTGCATCTAACGTGGTCTACTCACTTTCTGATACCACTGAAACCTTTTACTGGAGCTGCTTTTTTGTCAATACCTTTCTTTCACATAAATTGAACACAGAGATAGTTTAGCCACAGAAAATAAGATTTTCAGTCTCACCAATGTGTTCAGTTCTCTCCCAATAGAGCAAAATTGAGGAGGAAACAAAGTTAAAGGTGGGTTATGCATACTATGTGAACATCAGCTTCATAAGCTTTGTTCTATATTCAACCAAAATTTATGGACAAATAGCTAATATTTTATTAAAACATCACAATTAAAAAACCAAACTGGGCAACTGGAAACCCTACAGAAAGCCATCACCTGAAATACTTCCAGCAGAGGTGTCTCAGACATTACTTACCTTGTTTCAACTCAGATACAAAAACTTCTGAATCTGACCCACAGTGTAGTCTTTGGATAGGTCATTATCTCTCTCATTTAAAGAAAACCGTATTACTGATGTTACCAGAACTGCAGCAATAGGCTTAGTTGAACCTACCCTAATCAAGTGAGCCATTTTTCTGATGAGGTATCCATACTGAAAGAGTCAGAGGAAATGCCAACGTTTCTCTGCTGGTTTGAGATAGAGTTAATTTTCTTCTTAGTAGCTGGTATGGGACTGTGCTTTGGATTTGTGTGGGAAACCGTGTTGATGACACAGGGATGTTTTAATTATTGCTGAGCAGTGCTTACACAGAGCCAAGGCCTTTTGTGCTCCTCACCCCACTCCACCAGCGAGAAGGGCGGGGTTGCACAAGGAGTTGGGAGGGGACACAACCAGGACAGCTGAACCCGACTGGCCAAAGGGATACTCTAGACCACATGGTGCCATGCTCGGCCTATAAAGCTGTGGGAAGAAGGAGGATGGAGGGGACATTGGGAGTGATGACGTTTGGCTTTCCAAGTGACCATTACGTGTGATGGGGCCTTGCTTTCCTGGGGATGGCTGAACATCTGCCTGCCCATGGGAAGCCGTGAATAAATTACTTGGTTGGCTTTGCTTGTGTGTGCAGCTTTTGATTTCCCTATTAAACTGTGCTTATCTCAACCCATGAGTTTTCTCACTGTACTCTTCTGATTCTTTCCCCCAGCCCACTGGTGAGGGAGCAAGTGAGCAGCTCTGCAGGGCTTAATTGCTGGGTGACAACTTTCAAGGACTGAAATATTACAAATATGCCACTCAAATGAACCTATCTAGAGCATAGCATGATAAGAGATTTTATTGTCCCTGAAAAACCTGTGAGCCCTAGGAAGGCTGCTGCATATTGACTAAGCTGATTTCTCCACCAAGGAATTATTTACATATAAACAGGCTTTGCTATAAAAGCATGCCATGACATTAAAGATGAGGGGGGAGTGGAAGAAACAAGTGTTTTCAAGACCACTTCCGAACAAAAGTGTTTTTGAACCTCATAAGGTATTTTCTTTGGGAAATAAAACAATTTTTTTCCAGCCATCTCTATCTCCTGTACATTTCTAGAAAGAGATGCTCTCTGAGCTACCCATTACATCATTTAGTTCCTGGGATGTACTGTAATAATAATACTCTGTATATAAAAATAGGTCTAAAAGTGTTTTTTAGGGATGCCAATACACTCAAAAGTCACAAAATTCTAGAACTGAGATTGTTGCACAGTTCTTCATGTATTGACTCTGCCTCAAATATATTTTTTACAGCTTCATGCATTTCTTTCTGCTGAGCCCTAACTTGTTCAGTTTAGAAAAACACAATTCATGTTATTAACATGAGCTGGGTACTTTTAAGCATCTTCTGAAGGGAGTCCCTCAAGCTTCCTGGGCCTTCCCCACTCTCCAAAGCATTCCTACAGCCACGCAACACACTCCAGAAAAGGATTTGCGAATATCTGGATACATCAGTAGCATAAAATGTTGTCTGATGGGCTCATGACTGTTTCTGCTGAAGGAGACAGAATCCCATATACAAAGTTTCTGTTGGCTTTTAGCTGGCTGTACTATAACAGACAAATTTTAATCCAGCAAAAAATTAGTGAGGTGCAGATATCTAACACCTAATATGACAAGGTTTTACAAATTGAACCAGTGTAATGATTTTATGCCATACCAGTACTGCTCAGCACATGGCTGCGGTACCCTTTCTGCAGCACTGGGAGCCCTGGAACAGATTTACTGTATCATCAAACCACAGTTGAAAATGAAACAACTTCATTTCCTAGTGTATTCACAAAAAAAAGTGAAATGTGAAATGAAAAAATGTGAAATGAAAAAAAATCAGTCTCAGAGTTGGAAATGTAGCTGCCTGATGCATCCTCCTTGTGGTTTTTCTGTTTGTTTGGGGTTTTTACTAGAAATTTGCAGCTGGGGTGCAAATCTGGGCATTTCTGATTGCTGATGAACTCTCCTTACACTCAGCCTTTTTGAGTTAGATCAGCAGAAGAAATCCTGGAAACATACCCATCCCTGAGTTTGTCTGATCTAGAATGCAAGCCTGCAGGACATCATGCGACTGCACTGCTCCATCCCTAGTCCAGCGAACTCCTGCTCCCAGTAGTGATTAAATGGAATCTGAGTTTGTGCATCAACAGCAGCAATGCAGAGGAAACATGCTTCTTGCCAAACCCCAGGTTTTATTTTCAGACTCACAGTGGGAGCACAGACCCAGCACTATGTGGAGTTATGAAATCTGACTGTATCCCACAGTCCGAGGTACTCAGGCAGCCTTTAAACTACAGAAACATGACCCTCAGCCCTGCTCAGCAGCTCTCATACAGCTGCCTCCCAACAGCAGACAGTTTTCCCCTTTTCAACTATTGAAATAAATAATTTCTTTACAATTTCAAAATGTTGACTTTAAAACTATAGTCAAAAGAACCTAATATTCAGACCAAACACGAATTCATGAGGCACAAGGAGCTGAGAATCAAAAAGTACAGGAAACAAGTCACTCCTGAACTTCTGCTAAAAGCAGCAGTTTTTCTCTAACAATTGAACAAGAATTTCATCTCAGTACACACATTTGCTTCACTCACATTACCACCTCAAGGATTTGCTTCTCCAGAGGTGTGAAGTCCCACACTGAAATGTCCCACTGCATCTTAAGCAGCAACTTCTGCAGCACGGACTAGAATTCTGCTATTTCTGGTGACTTCAAACATCAGTAAACTAGTTGATCAGACACATCTTCCACAGTGTCTGCAAAGCTCTATAGTTTTCCTGGGGTTTTTTAGTAGTAAAATGATGTCCATCAGCTGCTCATTAATAAACACTGGCCACATTATCTGCCTTCCTATATTAACAGTGTAATACAAACAACTGTCACAGTGAGAAGACCTTTTGGACAGACAATGTCTGGTTACAGAGCATCAAAGAAAACATTCAGCCACTTAAAAAAACCAAACCAACCGAAAAACCCCAATCAAAAGGCAAAAATCTTTTCACCTTAGCAGAATATAGAGGCAAGAAACTTTAGAATTAATTTACATTTTGGTACACTCCTAAATTCAAATTTAAATTGCTTTTGTTTTTGTTACCCTGATCTTTATATTAAATATCCCATTTTCCTTCTTGAAGCGATGACATCTTACTGTAAATCAACCCTTGGCTGGAGACAAATAAAACCAGAATTCGTCCTACTGGGATCTAATTACCCCAGCTGGATTATGTTTTATCAAACAGATGCAGATTTTCTCCTTTGCTGTTTCTTTCTGGAAAAGACCCCTAAAATCTTTTTGGAAGTTTCCCATGCTAGCTGCACTTTGCTAATCAAATGTGCAGAAATAGTGTTGTGTGCTCTATCCATAAGAGTTTTCTGAGTTTATGTATTTTGGAAATATATAAAAGCTCTCTGAGCAGCTTTTCCAGTCAGTCCTTGCTCTCTGCACTCTGTCCTCATAGCACAGCCCAAGGCTGGGGCTTCATAGGGTCATTTTCATGATGTAATAAATTACCAAGATGAATCAGGTACACCATCATTTAGCTTACAAAAAACCCCACACATTAAAAACCTGTTTCCCTAACAAAGCAGAAACACAGAGCTTCAGGCAGCTCCTCAGCTCAGCAGCCCCTTGCCTGCAGAGTCATCCAAGACCGGAAGGTTGAGCTGGTGACTGGTTCTTACCCCAGAGCTCCTGTCCTAGGCAAGTAGCCAGAGTCACAGGCCAACGACTAAAAGGTGACATGGCAACGGAGCATGATGACTTCTTCTGGAGAGATGACTACTAGAAGTTCTAATAGTCAACCCCAATGCCAGTCTGAGAAACCCTCTGGCCAAAACGTCCCATCTGCCTATTTCTAGTTTTGGACACATCCACAAGTTGGGTTTTTTCCCAGTTTTCCTCACTAAGTACATCAAAGTTACCACCAGTACATCACCTCTTGCCTTTGCCAATGGCATTTTGTTCTTTTTAATAATACAGAGTAAATACCAGGTTTCAGGAAAATGTCTCTGCAGGTTGAAGCGCACCTGCAAAATCTCTTTTTCCTCTCTGGGTCTGAAGCCTCACGCTGTAAAGCTTTCCCTCTCTACCCTGGGAGGCATTAAGCAATTCTCCCAGGCTTTTCTGGATCCTGAACTGCAACACTGAATGTCATCAGTGCCACAGAACCACCAAACTCCAGTTATCCCTTCTTCTCCTTGCAGAATTTGTGGCCAAGTAAAAGACCAGTAAGAGAGCTTTCTTCCAATAGATGTGTTCTTCAGTTTGAGATGTGGGATCAGTACATAGTCACATCATGGCCAGCATTCCCCTTGCAAGGTAGGTACACCACAGCTAGCTGATACACCAAATATGAAGCTGATGTGCTGCTGACTGGGCCACAGCAAAAAACAGAAGATAAAAAAGAGCTGAGAAAAAGTTGGCAAAATGATTATTTCTCTCCCACTGTTCTCCTGTCTTTGAGTTCGGCCAGGTTGGGCTGCCTAAGGCTTGACAATACTGCATTTTCCTCATCTGATCTATTATTCATGAGTTCAACTAAAAAGATAGGCAGAAAGATCACTAATCTTATATCAGCAGCTGAAGTTTAAAGGCTCCATATCCATCAACACCCTTCAGCTTCAACCATTAAAGCAAAATACCTCAGAAAAACCAACAATGAAGAGGGTAAAATGGGAACAACTCCAAAATGTTGACATTCTTCCCAAAATATTTTCCCATTGTCCTGAGCTACAGACACAGTAGGTTTCACCAGACCCATCTTTGTAATCTGACCATTTTATGGCAAAACTTCACATAATATATCCATTTTAAAATGACAACAGTAATCAAAAAATCCTGTCGTTTTAATTGTGCAATATACTATTACTATTATCTATATAGAGTTAGCATCCCAAAAGGGATGTGCTTTGTGCTGGGGAGTGGAAGGGGACGGGAATTGACGTCAGTGCCCCTACAACTCTCTGCACTCCTGAATTATCATTTTTTAACCTTGGGGAAAAATTGAATTCCACTACTGAATAAATTTAGCACACAGTCAACTTAATGATCACATTAGTCCCTGTCTGTTCTCCCAATGCCCATTCACTATTTAATTAACCTATTTTTGTAGGTTACTTCTTGGAGCTATTTTTAGGTAGTTTAATCTAAGTCGTGCCTTCTCTGAAGATGGTAACATGAGTTACCTTTCTTCTACCAACTGTGTCACTGCCATTTGGGTGTTAGCAGGAACATGGGTATGCCAAAGCCTGCTCTGACTTAATCTGTCAGTATATCACTGCCCAAAATCAATGAGATTTTTTTTTTCTGGTTAATTCTTGGGACAACAGAAATCATTCCAGCTACTTTAGCAACTTGCTAGAAGATGGATTTTCTTCAGTCAGACCAATAATTCAATCATCATCATGGGCTGATTTAATTACAGGGGGGGTGGAAAAAGACCCTATACATCATCTTCCTGGAAGCAAGACCCACACACCAGAGATCTTATGACAAAGCCTTCGTGTGCCAGCCCACACAGACTGCAGCTGTAGCAGCCAGAGGGGCGTCTGGTGGTGAATGCGCTGACAGAAAAACCTCATTATCCAAACTGGGGAAGTGACATATATACTTCTTTTGTCTGCAAAGGGTGCAGGATGGACACGACTAACAACCAGAGAGTTGTTATTGTGGTTTGTTTGCCTCAGTGCACAGTTAACTGCAAAGCTAAAAAACAGGCAGCTAAAAAATATACCAAAATAACTACTAAGGCAGGAGCCCAGCCAAAGCTTAAAAATGTATAGAATTGCCATTTGGAGACTGGGATTTGCCTAAACTCTTTGGAAAGGGAGCCTGAAAAAAGAGATCCTACTTCCCCAGCTGATCCATAGAGAGACTGGGCATCTTTTGGAAGGAATTTATAACTAGCAGGGTAACATTTTGAGTGACTGTGATACTGGCTGTCAAGATCTCACTTGCCTTTAGCTGTAGCAGATTGCTGTAGACTAGTCTTTCCCTTTGCTGAACATATGTCTGAGATTTTATCTGGTAAAAACCCCCCTGTTTTATTCTGTATGCTTACTGCAGTTTTGAGCAATCTGCTGGCGAATCAGCCTTTCCAGCCTCATTCTCTGCCTATTGAAAACACATCAAACAGTTCCTTATACCTCTAATGGGTAAGAGATGATGGCTAAGGCTTTCAAGCTCCTTTTCCAAAATATTCCATCTATGTTTTAATGAAAAAGAAAGCTCTAGGGACTTGGAGGAACGGGGAGGAGCTGGCAAGAAATCTTAGCTGTCTCCCTTATTTTAATAAAATCAGCTGAAGTTCCTTAGAAGTTAAGAGGGAAATAAAATGTACTCCGTAGTGGTGAATCCAGCACTATAATCTCTGTGCTCTTCCAGCATGTCATCTGAAGTAAGAAGCAGAAAATAAAGGATTGTCTTTAAAGAGTTAAGAGGATTTAAAAAGTTTACAGGTAAGAGTCAGAAGCATGACTGACAAATGTGAAAAAAATAACAGAGAAGAACAACAATAATAAAAAGACTAAGTAATGGAAGAGATTATTAATGATCACAAAGCCTGACCTGTAACTAGATGCCTTCAAATTAATTCAGCACCCACATCAAACACTGCCTTTTCTAGCCTTCATCTGGTGAAACATAGTTCTATTCTTCTCTTCTGAAATGTTCCTATATCATATGTGATTGTTAATAGAATAACAGAGGTTTTCATATTATGCGTTGATTATACATCATTAATAATAACATATAATTTTTCTTTCATATAAAAGTTACATATCATGTAAGCAAAAAATCAGTTTCAGTAAACCTTGCTGTGACTAAATTTATCACTATACCACTGCCCACTACTAAGGAAATAATATAAATTGTTAAAATGACAATTATTTATTATATTAAAATAATATATAATAGGCATTTTCTAATATAGTGTCTATAAAACTATTCTTCTAACATAGCACTATTTTCACCTTATGTGTATTTTCAACAACACTGGAGATCTGAAAGATACAGAATTTCACAACAAACATCTTATCAAGTAAGTATATCAGTTCTTAGGTTTCTTTAAATATGTGCAATGTTTTGGACAATAATAACACAAAACATTAAATACAAGGTAAATGTAGTGTAAATAATTAAAATGTTCAGCTTACTCAAGCCAGGCTATTTAGAGGAGAAAAACAAGAGTGTGCATACCATAACCACTCTTTTTTTTTCCTCACTTTAACTTCCAGTAATCTGCCAGGACCATTTTAGATGCCACTCTTATTCATCTTAGGAGACAACATATTCATTAATATCTACAATGGATACAGGATTTGTTATGCTATTAATATACTTAGCAACTGCAGAAAGCAAGGAATGGTAAACTACCTGGAGAGCTTTTGCTGGATAACTACTTTTTTTTCAAGTGTGTAGTGGAACATGTGGCTGGCTCGGACTTTTTTGGGTGTCTGATTGCACCAGGAATGCTCTGCAGCAGAAAATGCCCTTATTAATGCAAGATCTGCCAGGAGATACGATCCCAGTTGCTAGGATGCCTGTAATTAGGAAGGAAAGGGGATGCAAAGCAAAAGCCGAAACCAATCGTGAAAAATGAAAGGGAATTCTGAACTTTCAGGTCTTAAGTTTCATATTACCTTACCAAGAGTATTGTCTCTAAATATTAACACCTCCCCTCTTCAAAAAATTTCATACCAAATTTGATAAAGACAATATTCTGGTTTCTCTTCAGATCATACAAATCTGGGAGACTAGTTAAAGAAAATTAAATAGCACCTAGTTTAGGAGCACAGTAGTTTTTTACCTTTTCCAATTTTTGTTCTGAATACCTTTCTCTTTTAAACATATATTTCTTCCTGATAACAGCCTTAAACTACTGTAAATATCTTGTAAAATCCCCGTTGAGCTGTAAGATTACCTTTCAGCTCTGCTGCAAGTTGATATGCTAACAATCAGCAAGCAGTAAGCTTTCTTGACCTTGAAGGGACAAGCTGCTGCAATAAAGTGAAAGACCATACTTCACCGGAACTGCAAAACCAACTCCAAATCTTCATTTTTCCTGTCTTCAGCCCAGATCTGAGGTGTTGTCTCAATGAAATTTGGAAATTACATGTCAAAAGAACTTTGCTAAGTCCAACATAACGACAAATTTCTCTTTTGTAGGAGCTGTCAGAGAAAAGATACCGTGTCTGCAGTGTCAACATGGGTACTGCATTCAGTATCCCGATAATCAGTTCACAACTACTTGTTGCTCATATGTTCTAATCTCTTCCAAAGGGACTTCTTGGAAGCAGATCTTCAGAAAGGGGGAGGGGAATCCTGAAAACCAGTGCTTGGAGGTCCAGCTGAGAACTGCATCAAACAAAGAAATCTGTCATTGCATATTAATGCTGATCAAAATCCTCTAAATTCAGGATCAGACTAATGACTGTGACTACTTGTCATCCAGCCATCAATCCAGCCTGTGTAGGTAAATGAGATTACTGCTAAATTTGTCATGCCAAAGTCATGCCAAAGTCCACTCCTGGAGGTATTGGGAGCATTGTGGCCTTGTTAGGTGCTAGCTCTTAGAGGCTAGGAGGCAGTTTAAGGGGATTACTGGGACTGTTGCTGCTTGATTGAAAATATTGATTTTTGTCTATGGGGCACAGGTTGTCAGACATATCATCATCTGGTCCTCACTCGAAAAGTAGTAAGT
>VYZQ01042656.1:16740-33349 GCA_013400655.1 Mystacornis crossleyi | reverse complement strand
GTTTGTTAGTTTACAGAAAGGATAAAAAAAAGATAAAAATTGTTATAATCGAGAAAAAAAAACCTAGTCCAAATATTTTCAATCTAAAATGTACTGTTTGCTTTGTCTATTGGGCTCCTATATTCTTTTGAGCACCTATAAACTTCTCTATTAACCACCAATTGCATGTGGTCAGAAGAAAAATCAACCACAGCTAGATCATAGTTTTTCTCAGGCTTCAAGCTGTGCTTATGGTTCGGCACTTCTGCATCTGTTTATGCCAAAATTACTCTGATAGCATTTACCATTTGCAAATATTAACTATAGAAGAACTTGGCCATGTATTTCTTAATAAATCAAAATTCTCCAGATAAAATAATGAAAGAAACAGCAGAGAAAATACCATTTTGCCAGCTATATCTTTAACAGAACATAACTGTAGAACAGTCCTTTTAGAGAACTATATCTGTAGCTTGGAAAAGGGTTCTCATCAGGAATCATTGGCTAGAGCTGATAAATATNACCACTAACTGGAGAGAAAAAAGCTTTTGGAGTGGGCTCAAAGTTCAAGCTAGGAAAATATATGCACATGGTTGGAACATCCCACCTCAGTTATCCCTGAATTCACTGGTAGATAGGAAAAGGAAAGAGTAAATGAAGAGAAATTACCACCAATGTGAAGGGAAGATGCATTTCTTATGTTATTTTAGTGAACATGGAAGTTGAAATGTTTTCTAAACAAAATCGCTGTATATGAAGCTGCCATAGTTTGACACCACTAATGTGATAAAGGTTTAGATTGCACTCTAAGCAAGCAAATTTCACAACAGATTTTTTGTGTGGTTAGACTCTGATTTTATTCACAAATTATTTGCAAATGAGTTATTCAATCATTTGCTGTTTGGAATTTCTTGACAGCGTTTTATATGAAGAAACTTCATTCATTGTATCATGCAGATTTTTGACTGGGAGCAACTATTTGCATATTCATATTTGTCCTGTGATATGAATATTGCACAGGTGGCTACCCTTATATCCTGATGTGCCCTTCTGAGCCACCTAGGGACATAAGTGCCTTCCCTGTTGTCAGGAAAAAGCTAGAGATATTTTTTCCTCTTTAATTCTTCCTTTTTTTGAAATAAATAATTTATCATGAAATAAATTTTGAAATAAATTTTTATCATGGTGCTTCAGTGTTTTGTCCTCATGGCAAAGTGTTAACAGCTGTTATTCATGTCAAAGTGGTTCAAATGGGACCTTTAAATTGTTATCATTTTCTCATTTCCAGTAGAAGAAAAAAGACTATTTGTATACTGATGCACTCAAGCTTTAAAAACATCTTACTGACTGACAGAAGTGAAACATTTGTCAAGAAACAAAGACTGGGTTACTAAGTTTTTAAACAAATATATTCTGTACAAGGAGACATTTTTGTACAAGGAGTCCTTTTTGACTGGGCCTATTGGTGTACTTAGAAAAATAGATAAGATTTGTGGTACAAAAAAATCTTTCCTATGCCATAAAGGTTTATAGCATGATTTTAATATGTAGCTTGATGACTTCCTTATGAAAGAATGGTGAAAAATGCCCCCAGTGTTTTTCCTGCAGAAGTATTTCTTTGTTTTCACTGGAAAGGCTATGGGTATTTCCTTCACAGTATCACCATAGTGTGATTTTCTATTTGATTAGTATGAAAAATTATTTCAGAGAAGTCCTTTTTGAAAAGGTATTTGTGACATTTTAAAATATTATTAAATAATTCTTAGGAAGGTGTACATTATCCTATTAGATTACATTTGCCCTCAGTGTTGCTAAACTCTTCACTTATTACTTTATCATGTTGCATAAATTTATGCAACAATTTACAATTAAAGTCTAAAATGGGAAAGAGTGACACATGATAGAAACTGATTTCTCTCTGCAATCATACATCCAGCTATTTTTATTGTTATAATTCATTTAAAAATATTTAAAGCATTAGTACACAAGATACAGTATTACAATTTTATGAGTCTCATTATAGCCTTCAGTCAGTGAAAACAACAAGGCTAGGGTGCATGAGGTGCATGCTGCTGCTTGAGGGCACTGCGGAAACTCAGCGTTCTGAGGCAGATGTAATCTATCAGGTTTTGAAGAGCAACAATATTTGTGTTCTATCTCTAGCCAGGGGAAGAGTGAAGTTCTACGACTCCAACTTGCTTTGACTTTTTATCCTTGCACGTTAGCTAAAGCCAACCCAAACCCCTTACTGCAAACCTTCTCCTGGAAAAGGAGTCCGGGTCCCTTGCATTTTGTGCAGAGAGATGTGCTCGGACTGGATACCAAGGGCTGATCTTCTCCAGAGGCCCCTCCATGATCCTGTGCAAGCTCCAGGCTTAGTGTCCTGCCACCCAAAACAAGGATTAGCCTGGACATTTTTATTGCCTCAAATTATTTTTAAAGTCTATAAACAGAGGTGACAATAAGGGATTTTCATATTCATAGACTCAAGGCCTTTTTCCTTCTAGCCATAGAAGAATAGTAAAGGAGGTATTATAAAATCAAGTCTACACTGTGCATAGAAGTTTTGAAACCTAGCTTTTTACTCACTAAATAAAGTAATTGTTTTAGAAAATTATATTTCATCTGTGTACAGAAAACAAAAGCAAATTGGAATATAACCTTATCTATCCTTATTAATATAGCTTCAAGTGTGTTCTTTCATAATAGCATTAAGATTATAAGCAATCTGCTGAAATGTTACAGAAAAAGTACTGTAAATATGGATTCTTTTTCTATGTATTACAATACTATCCTTAAATATATGAAAAAATACTACTTATTAAGATTTCAGTATTTATGCCATGTTCCAAAGAAATCTTGGCACAGGTAGAAAAGACCTGAAGGAGTCCAACAATCTCCAAACTTGCTTCCCATAATAATTTTATTTTAGCCTGAGCCTTTCTGCCGTAAGGCAGAAGCTTCAGAAAGAACTGAATAGATCCATTACTTAAGAAAACTTTGAGACAGTATAAGAACCTGGAGTGATATTTCATGGAAGAACAAAAACTGTGGCAGATTTCATACCATGTATAGGCTCCCAAAAGACAAACACCCTTTCCTAAAAGGGAATATATATACAAAAGCAGACGTTATAAATACATGACTCATATCAATTCAGCAGTGTTCCCTAAAATGACCTTGCAAATCAGAGAAGACGGGTTCAGTATTACTTTGGAGAAACACTGAATGTGCCTACATGAGCTTTTAGTTTTCATCAGGAGTGTGCTTTTGAAGCAGATCTCCAGATTGTCCCTACTTACTGCACTTTGGTTCATAGCACACAGATATCAGCTTGCTCAGTATGGTTTTCTTTTAGATGAAACTAAAATGAAATACACTTGGAAAACCACTTCATGCATCCCAGCCGCAGCCCAGGAGCAATAGTTCCCAAAAGAAAAAGAAAAATTAGGAAAGAGCTCACAACCCCTCCTGAAATGTGTGCTGAGGGTGTTTCAGGTTCTTGCCATCAGCTAAAGCCCCACAGTGCTGTTTGGTTGCTCTGAGTGCTCACGTAGACACAGCCAAAGTTGCTGCAGATTGCTGCTGGCGACATACACTGCAACAAGAGTGTATCACTCAAAAGAACAGATCCTGCAGAGTATTACATTTCTCAGTGAAGGAGTTTTGATAAGAGGGGGGAAAACACAGCAGAAGAATATTTTTTTAAGAATATTAAAGATATAGGTAGCAGTCAACACTGCAGTGGGATTACTGTGAATTGTTAATAGCACTGCTTGTTTACAGAGGTAAAATTTTTTTACTCTCTCTAAACCTGTATAATTTTGAGTCAGCGTGTTGATGGCTTCTGAATTTGTCTATGTGTGCACATTTTTTGTATTTTTTGAGTTTTTCTTTGTGAAAGGGTGAGTTAATATTTTCTTTAATTAAGACAAATGAAAATAAATTGTTGGCTAAAATATTTTCTTCAGCTGCTAGAATTAAGATTAAGCTACAAGTATCTGTGTGATACAGAAATGTGCATGAATTTGTGTGGGTAGAAAGGAGATGTGCCTTCTACTGCATGCCTTTATAGAAGGAGTTTCTAGAGAAAGCCAAGTACCTTAAAGGACTTCACTGAAAAATATAGCAGTAAATGTGAACATATCTATGAGGTTTGCCATGATAGTTAATTATGCCCTACTGAGCATGAAACAAAACAGTAAAAAAGAGAATAAATGCAACTATAAGAAGTTTTGTAAGAAGACTACCTGTATGTTGTAGAATTCATGGTGAAACCCTTGGACTGTGTTCAATTCTTATGATGCTCTTAAAGAAGACAGGCTGTTTATTTTGGTCATCTGAGTAAGTTCATAGTCCATCATGAGGTGACCTTCCCATGCATGGTCATAGAATCATTGAATCACAGAATGATTTGGGTTGAAAAGGAATTTTAAAATCATGGTTCCAACTCATCAGTATGGGCAGGGACACCTTCCACTAGACCAGGCCCCCATCTAACCTGGCGTTGAACACTTCCAGGGATGGGGCATCCACAGCTTCTCCAGATAATCTGTTCCAGTGCCTCACCACCTCCACAGGAATGAGTTTCTTCTTAATATCTAATCTAAATCTACCCTCTTTCAGTTTAGAGACACCTTCCCTTGTCCCTTTGGAAGAAGTCGGTCTCCAGCTTTTTTATAGGCCTTTCTGGAAGGCTACAATAAGGTCTCCTTGAAATATTCTTCAGGTTGAACAACCCCAACTGTCTCAGCCTGCCTTCAACAGGTGACATGATGCCACAGCATTTCAGTTTGCTACAAACTTGAAATAGTGCAGCTCGAAACACTTGTTTATGGCTTCAAATTTCTCTTTCTGCCACCTGGCAAAACTACTTTACCATCTAATCTTGTTGGGAATAGGCATAGGTACAACCAGATTATCATATCATTTCCACTGGAGTGGGATGTTTAAGCGATTCCCTGTCATTAAAGTCAACAAGGTTAATTATAATCATCATAAGATGTAGCAGCACTGTGTTTAAACTAGAGTTTTTCTGTCCTCTTGGAATGGAATGGCTGGTAACTACAAAAAAGATGAATTAACCCAAAAGAGAAGGAGTTGGTGTGTTATATCCCATGCAATTATATATTGTCACACATAAGAGGGGGGAAATGACTAAAGAAGAAAACAGATCCAAGGTGAATATAAGTGAAGCATGATGGCTTAAATACTGTGAAATTTTATAAAATCAGCAAGACTCATCAAGAAAACTATTCACTGTCAGGCAACGGTCATCATTGTTAGGAATCATTTGGCCTTTGGATCCTTTGGGAATACTATTTTATAATAAATTCCTTGTTAGTCTGGCTCTACCAAAGTGAGGTGGTATATTCTGCGTTTTCTGAACCTTACAAAACGCACCGTGGCTTCTCCCAAGGCATTTTAAAAGCTGTGGTACACTGAGGTGCAGTGTAAAACAGCAGAGTACAACAAACCCCAAAACGATTCCACAAACACAACCACAACAAATCAGGGCACTATTTTTAATAAGGTACTTGACTGAAGTGATGTTTTTGACACTGAAATGACATCTCTTGCTCATATAGTACAAATGATTTGCATTCTGATTTCACTAAATCTGTCTGCTTCTACTTTCAGTAACACACCCTTACCAAACAAGCATCATAGAGAGGAGACACTGTTTTGATTTTTTTTTCTTTAACTCTTTGAACTTCAGTGCTGTTTTTATAGAACAGAAGGAGTTCTGCTAGTTTTTTGTTTGTTTGCTTTTTCCATACTGTAGTCATTAGGGCAAATATCTTGGCTTAAGTTAAATAAAACATTTAGTTGTTATCTTTGGCAGATGGATACTCTTGATGGTAGACTGAATTTGAGACCCTGTGCCCAGAGTTCAGAGGTCAGGTGTGAATTTGTTATGCTTTCTGGTTAACTCAACAAAATAAATGAATCTGGTGAAATTCTCACGAAGTGTTTATTTTTTAGTGTTTCTATAATATACAATAAATTATAATTTATGAAGTGTAATTGAAAAAAAATCTAGAGGAAGTTTTGTATAACATTAGGAGATTATTAAATCAACTTTATTGTGTTTTCAAAACTTAAAATGTTTTACAGTTACAATAAATTAAGAATGTTATCAACCCACAAATTTTAATAATTTTATAAATATTCTGCTGTAGAGTGAGGCATATGGCCAAATCTCAGAGTTATTTGTGCACAGAGTATTACAATAGTAATATAATATTTTGTCTTTACCTAGGTAGTAGAAGAGTGAGAAGAAGAGTAGAAGAGTTATCCATAACACATGGTGATTGGTCATTAGTTTTAATGAACTGCATCTAAGAACTTGCAGGAGTTAAGAGGATAGCTGACATCCCCCTCCTTTTTCTCCATCTGTTGCAGGCTGTTAGATACTGCTGCTGAATACAAGGAGGGAGCATCACTTATTACCTCTCTTGAAGCATGTTGACCTTTTAGGCTCTTGGCAAAGTGACTGCAATGTCAATATACATCTTATGGGAGACTGAAGGCAATTATTCAGTCAGTGCTTGCCCATAAGGAAACAAATAGGAAAAATGTGAATTTATTTCTCTTGAAGGAGGATGAGACTGAACAGAATGAGAAAGCAGCTGCTGCAATTAGTGTGTGTGTGCTTGCATTCCTTATTTTTCAAAAATTATTATTACTGTGTTTTAACATAACTATGATTTTGTTGGGGGTTGAGAAAGTTTTCTTTCTGTGTGTGTATGTGCTCTTTTCTTCTCTCAAAGGAATTTTTTCCCCATGTTAAGGGGCAATTGCTAGGGTACTTAAGAAAAACAAAGGACCTAGCCAGCCACAAGGGAGGGGCCCAATTGTCCTTTTTTTTGGTCTTGGTGGCGTCTTCTCAGGTGGGGGAGCAAAGACATCTCGAGATTTAGAACTGAAAAAAAAAGAGGTGGGGTAGAGTGCTTGAGATTCATTACTCTCCTGGCGTTTGGAGGGGTGAGACTGCAGCGGCGGCGGAGAGAGTTCATTCTCGCCACGAAGCCGTGTTTTCTGCTGTCTTTGTCCTTCTGTCCTGCCCTACTTCTGCCATCTCTTCACCGCNGATTTCTAAACAGTACCATGAAAATTATCTGGGGGAATTTTTTTGCACATAACCTTGGCAAACTCTGTCCTGACAGCAGCATGCAACACAGTGAAAGGTGTGAGATCTTCTCCAAGAGTAGCTCTTCAGCACTGGATGGAGGGAACAGTGGGGTGAAAGAGACTAGTGCAGTACTCTTTCCAGATCCTTATAAGGAAGGTCCAACAACAAATGCTGTAATAAGATAGCTGTTTAATAGGAAGAGGAATATAAATAACCAGTAAGTCTTGGAGGAGGAATATAAATACCCAGCAAATCTTAAGTCCCCTCAGTTGCTGGGACACCCTGCATTTGTGCAGCATCAATTGGAGCCCAGATAGATTTTCACACATCACGCTGTTCAGAGCTAATCCTGCCCATGAAGGTCATATCCTTTTGGTCATATAATTTCTTCACAAGAAAAAGACTCTGTTCTAATGAGAGCTTCTTGAAGCCCTTTTAGGTCTTTAAGGCAAGGCCATAAAGGTGGTCTAATAAACAGTACCCAGTAGAAGCTGCCTACAGACTTTTCTCTTGCAATTTGTAAGCTTAGTTTACGTTGCAGCCAAGGAACTTTTGTTGCGCAGTACAGCTCTGAAGGCCTCATGTATAGCACAGTTCAGCACAGTCCTGTGCTTCCTTACATTCACTGTTCTGTTTATCACTAGCTCCTAAATGTGAAACACTCTCTCCATCAGGATCAATAGAGTAGATATCCAGCAACAACATAACTGACTGCAGAGTTGCATGTAGTGTGACATCTCCATTTGTTGACAATACAGCACCTAGAAATCATAATTTATTTTAATAATATCATTTATGATAAATATTTCAATAATACACTGGGGTTTTTTTCTGGAAATTCAAGCAACTAACTCTAAAATGAAAAGAAATCCCTCAGTTTCCTCTAGTTCTCCCACGCCAGAAAGACCCTACAGATGAGATGGATGAGATTTGATCCAATTTGCAATGACTTAATAAAGGGAAGAGTTGTATGATAGCTGATAATCTATATAGACTATTTGCATCATATACAAATACAGTTTCAAAATCTGTTGAAAGGATATGCACGTGTGCATTAATTCATCCATTTATTGCAAAGGCAAAATCTGTTTTCTTTCAAATTATGCTTATCTCATGTGAAAGGATATCTTTTATTAGTGAATAAGATCATGTATCAAGTGACTCTTTCTACCGTTGAAGAAATTTCATTTTGTGACTGTATATATATATATGTGCACATATTTCAGATACATTTTGACTTAATGAAGAGCTTAATAAAAATCAATATTCATAGCTTCTGTGTAGTCAGATAAATTAGTTAATGCACAAACTAAGCTCTTATGTATTATGCAAAAGATTAGTTCTAAGATTTGCATAATATGCTACAAATGACCTACTGTTTCAAACAGTAGCAGCTTGGTTAAAAGTGGGTTGAAAGCTGAAGTGACGTCAATAAAGTAATTACTCCTAACTTGGCACATCTCATTCACTGTCAAAGTTCAAGTCCCTGTAGTGCTGAGAGAACAGTGGAAAGACATTGAAGGCAGGTTAAAGCAAAAATAATACAATAGTCAGCAGGAAGGGCAGAGAATGGTTGGTGTTATTGGGATAGCAGTGATTCTTAGCTCTTCAGCATCTGATCCAAAATCCCATTAAAACAAAAAGCAGTCCTTGTGCCTCCTTAAAGAATATTATTATTCTGAACTACAAACTGCAGATCTGAGTTATGAGATTGTACTAATTCCAACCTGGCTACATGCTTAACTAGACCATAAATCAGTGCAATTTCTGAGAAAGGGGGAAGTACTCTTTCCTTACAAATCTTGAAGTAATTACGTAGTAGATTCATTACATGAGAAACAGCAGTGCTTGAATTTACATAACGAGTCTGATAATATCAGGGGGCAGCAGAGAGAGTGGAGTGGAAACACATGGACGCAGTCAGTCCTTGGCTTGGTTTTTTATATGGTAAAAGCCCTTACTTCCTCTTTGTTTAGGTGTCACATTGGAAAAGTTTTTGTGAAAAGAGTCTCACAAAATTTTGTCTTGCTATGGCAGACATCTTACAAGCAAAAGTCCATGGCACTAACGCTACTCAACATGGATTTTCTGAATCAGTGTTAGTCTAAAAATATTATTCTCTAGCTATCTGTTATATGCTGAAGGTATTTCAGTCCCTCTGCATTCCAGGAGGCCAAAAAATCTCTTGAACTGGTGCTATTGAAAGACCCTCTTAACTTGCTCTCAAACAAAGGATTAAGTGGATATTAGAATTGTTAACTCCAGATTGACTGAGGCATGTGAACAGAGCAATTAAAAGAGATACATACCACCACTGACTGTGCAACAGGCTTCTCTCTATCAGATGCTGGAAGAAGCACAAAGGCATTTTGTATTCTATGTTGGCCAGGCATACAGGTACATAAATTCATTTACTGTAATTTTAATCCTATTTTTAAGGAGATTCTTAATAAATTTTTTAAAGAAATCCATCAATACACAAAGTATTATCACTTATTTTGTTCTTAATGAAGGGGGAAAAAAACCACAAAAGTTTTTTTACATTGGAGGCAAGAAGTATTTGCCATCCAAGTAATTTTTGGCTGAGACCATCTTAAATTATGGTTTTCTCAGGGTAGAATAAAGTCTAATGGTATAAGGTAGTATAAAAATGTGAGCTGCACAAGTTGAGTTTCAGTGTTGCGAATTTGTGCAGCTTGTTAGTATGGCTCTTGTAATGTCTGACTGTTCCAGTGAGGCCTTAAGCACCAATGCTGTGTGAAAACATAAACAAAAAAATTAATAGGTCTTCAGGTTACAGAAAAGAAGCTTTGAGAACCAGACATATTTGAAGAACTGAAAAAAAAAGTAATTTTTGTGGCTGGGTGCAGAAAGAATGGTTGACCAGCAGTGTGTGGGGGTGCATAATAGCTTCCAGAGGAAATGGCTGCCTTGGGGTGTCCATGGTCACTGCTGCACGGGACGATGTGTCCTGTGCTTTGCTCTTACAGCACTCTCAATGTGCTATGTGCTTCTGCAGTCAACAGGGCTCTGTTTGGGAAGCCTTGAACAGTTAAGGGCCTGTGCATCCTCCAGAATGGGAGCTGGACCTCGTCGTGACTACCCGGGGCTGGTAAATGTATTAACCTGCGTGCTCTGTTCAACTTTAGCACTTCTTCCTACTCTGACTTCTGCTAGTCTTCCGATTTCTTACATAGTGTAGCTCAAATAATTAACTTTTAAATAAAAACCCTGTTTTGCTCAAAAACTGTTANCCGGCGTGGGCAAGTTAAGTTTCCCCCGTGCTCCCCGACCTCGCTCCGGAGCGCCCCTGCCAGCTCCGGCAATCGCTGCAGCAAAAGGGAGAGTGCCTGACAGCCCCAGCAGCCGTCACTGGGGTCTGATTCCTATTACTTGTTACTGCCTTAGTTATTGTTGGTGTTTTTGCTTTGCCTTGTTGTACATATATGTATATATATAAGTAAAGACCTGTTATTCCTATTTCTTATATGTTTGCCTGAAAGCCCCCTCATTTTCAAAACTATAATAGTTCAGGAGGAAGTGGGTTATATTTTTCCATTCCGGGGTGGGAGGGGGACTCCTGCCTTCCTTAGTAGACACCTGTCCAAACCAGGACAAAAACAAATGGAAGAGTGAAAACCCCTTCCTTTCATTAACACACACAGGCACAGCAGATGGAATAAATGGACCAGCTGCTTGCAGTACTGAGATACCTGGGTTTTACTCCAGCCACTTACTCTATCAGGAGGAAGATCACATGCTTGAATGTCTTGTTAAAAACTCTTTTGGGAAAAAGAAGCAAGAAATTGAAAATTGTAGACTTCATTCAAAAATTATATAATTTCAATACTTTGGTCATCACGGGGAGTAGCAAGGAAGCAAGTAGGGTATCTAATTACAGTAACTGTTTTCAGAGACTTGGTAACAGCCACAGGCACAGTGGATTGAAGTCAGGTCATTTTTATCAATAAGATAAAGTCTCATTGTTTCACTAAGAAGCAGTGTTTGCAGCTATCTTTATGACAGCCAGTGTTCTGTCTTAATTAGTAATATCATTTCTACTTCACCTAAAATAGCTGAAGGGTTCTCCTGGGATCTATTCTTGGATACAATTTTGTTTAATCTTATTATTAATGGTAATAATTTTTTTCTTGCTTGTATTATCATCCGTATGCCAATGATTCTATTATTTAAACAAATAATTATTACACATTACAATTCCATTTACTGCATGACAATAACAAATCATAGTTACAGCTCATTCAAAGTAAATTAGTTCTAAAACACTAATAAAATTAATTGCAAGATGCTTGATTGAAAAATAGAAACAACTAAAACAGGAGCTATTTATCATGGTCTTTGATAGTATATTACTTACTGAATAAAGCTACTAGTCTTAAATATCTTGGTGCTTGTTAGCAAACAAAGAGTAATTGAAACTTGGTTGCTAGGAAACATTATTTCTTATTGTTGACAATCATGATTTTCTTTGATTGCTGCTTCTATTGTTGTTCATTACACAAGCTAAATGTTTTCTCATAACATTGTGAAAACATGCTTTGGATTCCAGTTGTTCTATGTGATACCACTGGGTCTGTTTAAAAAGCTTCCAACAGCATGGTATGCTCCTGGAAGAGTGGTGGTGTAGGATTTTCTGTGGTAGATGTAAATTTTTGGAGTGCCAGAGGTACATGAAAGAAGGCTGTAACTGAAGTCCAAGGTTAGCCTTCTCTCATATACTGCAAGTGGAAAAATTTGTAGCCATACATTTCTTGATGTCTAAATGTCTTAGCAGCACTAGATACATTTTTCAGATGCTAACACTGGCTTTTGGGTAAGCAGTTGTAGTAATCTGAAAAGAGGCTTTATTTTTAAAGTTTTTTAAGTCCCAAAAATGTGGCTTTAATTCCTCTCAAACCATTAATCAAAGTCCATTAAAAATGTAGCCACATTCGTAGCTGGAAAAATTTCTTTGGCAGAAGTCAAAGCTCTTTGATTGCTGATACAGGCAATCATCTACAGTTTTTTCCCCAAGCAATCCTGTTTGATCAGTTCATGTAGCTGGCAGATTCTACTCCAAATTTTTTTGTGATTAACGCAAGGGATGAAAAATAAAAACAAAAAACTCACCCACTAGTTGATTATTTTGATCCATTAAATAGGCAAGTTCTTTTTTGGGTCAAAACTCTGGTTTGTGAAAATTACTTTGATATTCAAATGGGAAAAATGAAAAAAAAAAAAAAACAAACAGTTTAAAGATTTTAAATTTTAGGAAAGGAGGAAAGACTTGGAAAAAAGACTTGCACTATGAACCACAAGAGTCAGTGATGATTTCTCACTCTCCAGTAGATGCATGATTTTCCTTGTAGAGAGCTATGTCATGTCCCTTTTTTCTTGTCTGCTGAGGTGTCTTTTAGCTGTTCTTCAGGATGGTTGAGTGGGTTTCTTATATCTCTAAGACCAAAGAGTCCACAAGTGCAGGAAGTGCACACTGCAACAATTTACATGACAAGACTGGTTTACAGAACAATTTACAGCATAAATTTTCAGACTGGGAATGTATGCTTTGGAGAGATGCCAGCTGCAGTTTAAGGAGGAAGGAGGTATTACCAATTTTGTTTTGACTACACGTTCTTTCAGATCAGGAGTTATAACCTGCTGTCCGTGGAGTACCTTGAAAAAGTAAGTCAGAACCTGTCTGAGCACAGAACACAACTGTTACATACATCAGTCCTTGTGCTGTAAAGAAAACATACATCATAAGAGAGATGCTTCTGCCAGAAATAAAAATGAAATTTGTGTCTGTATGTGTGTGTGTGTGCATATGTTCCTGATTACTGGTTTCACATAGATACTCATTGTGGCAAAGAGTGCTGTCAGTTGTAGTCCTCTAAAGACTGAATCTCCATGCTGAAAAGTTTGAGATGGAATTGTTTCAGATAATTTCCATGTTTGAAGATAATTTTTCACTTTTTGATCTGAAAAGCTGGTTCTTTTCATTTATTTGGAGAGGGATAGTTTCTACTTCTTGAAACTGCTAGGAAGTCAGGTTTGTATTTATTGTGTAAAAGAGGAATATGTGGAAGAGCATCAGACTTCTTAATTTTCTTCTGAAAGGAAAGTAACTTTTGCCATGCATCTCAACACGGATATTCTTTGTGCATTTCCATGTGCTGTAAATATATGCTGATGTTGATAAAATCTGTTTTCCTAATGAGTGTTTTAGTAGTCTTTTGTTCCTTTAAGTTCCTATTAACTGGCTAACTGTTTAGGTACTGTGACTAATTCTTGGTTTCTAGTTTCTAATTTGATTACTTAATTAATGGTTTCCAGAGTTCCAGAATGGTGGTACTTTTATAAATTCAATGCAGCTACCACTGTTTTTGAGTATGGCAGGAAAGGACTGAATGTCAGTCAAGTTCATATTGAAATATTTTAAGAGATGAGAGGAGAGGAGAGAAAACCTATAGCCAAGAAGCAGAATTCCTCCAGCAGTCAAAGCAAAACTTTTACGTATTTTATGTGATCTTAATAAAGCAATTACATATTTAAAGGGAGCTTTTCTCTTAGAGTAAACCAGACTGTGTATCTCTTGAGAATCCCTCAAGTTTTCAGTCTATGTATTCTACATGTGCTTACGATTTTGCACCATACAGGAGCCAAGCTATAAATTCTGCTATCTGTTATTTGTGTGGAATTACAAAGTGTGAGGCTACCTAGTCTTTTGGGATTTTATTCATTCAAGAAGAGAAAGTGTATTCATAAAATCTAGTCACCTAGTAACAATGAGGAAGCACTATCTGTGTACAGAAAGCAGATTAGGCTGGGGCTGGTGACTTTATCACAGCTATTCCAGTATATTTTATTTAAAAGGCCAAATGCCAGAAATTTAATGCTTTTGAAAATAGTGCTATGTAAAGCCTATGTTGTATGATGAACACAATATAGGAACAGCAGTGACAGCAAAGAGTGAATTTCATTTCTTTAAATATTTCCTCTTTCCGTAACAGTCCCTGTGTCACATCATCCTTATAAACACTGCTGGAGTCTCACAGTAGGACATTTACTCTGGAGAGATGTTTGTCATGTGTGGACTGCCTTCAACCCAGGAATTCAGTTGCACAGAAAGCAATATGCTGAAGGAAGGCAGTTTGAAAAAAAGGGAGTAAGGCTTGAAATGGCCTCAATAAAACGATCTTCTGTGCATGTTAACTTCCCCTAGGTAATAAGCATCACTAAGCAAATGAGAAGACCAGAGACATTAGTATACTGAATACATGCTGCAAGAGTGATTATAAAACAAGATGTTGAACAGATGTGATTTAATAGGAGAAGTCAGTGTAAAGAGTAGAGAGAAGAGCACATTTTATCAAGCTGTGCCACATGTTGTGTGGAAGCTGATATCTATGTCAAGACGTGACCCACCTGACCTTTCACCTCTGTCCAGGGGTTTGTTCTCCAGCTATGGTAGTTGTAGGTGGATGAATGAGTACAACTGTAATGTGGGTAATTTCTGTCTTTGTGTTCATAGTCATATTATACTCTCTATGAGACCGGTATTGATGCTTGCATTCCCAGTTTACTTCAGAAATTATCCTATTAAAATCAATGAGCATATTAGCCCGATTCAAGGGAAAGGAATCTGGTGTCATACCAGTTGAGAAGTATGTATGACAATTCACTTGCTCATGAAAGGGACACCAAGGACATTCAGAGCTTCTACTGCTACCTGAAACAAGAAAGTTAGAATTTTCTGTCTTTTACATGAACTAAAAGGAAGATTTTTAATATTTAGATCCTCATATAGTTATGGTGCTGTGCATGATCTGTGGGCAATGAATTATGTTTACCTTGCTTCCTAATTACTCATTACACATACACTCTTGTAAATATCATTACACTTTTCTGGGTGGTGATGAAAGGACATGTCTGAGCTTTCTCACTCCCCCATGGCTATGTTCAATGGCCTCTCCGCTCTGGTTTGAAAAGAGCGTTAATCCTACAGCAAGCCTCATTAAAAGAAAAATCCCAGACCTTTTATAAAAAAAAAAAAGAAAAGAAAACAACAACTGTCAGGGTCTTAAGTCTGCAGCATGGTTTAGAGTAGCCTGAAAGTCCTGTAATATTTATGTGCATTTTATTCTGTGTATGCACTTGTCATACTGAGCCAAGAGAATGAGATGTTTGAGTGCTATGAAAAATGAGACAATGTTCTGCCAGTGTTTGCACCTTTGTGTACTGAGAGCAAAGTAGATTTGGTGTGTTACCAGCCCAGATGGGTAATGTTTTATTCCTTCATTATAATAATATAAGCACCTATGAACAGTAGAAGGTAAAAAATGGTAGTGTTTCCAGTTCTTGAGACATAAACCTGAGCTTCATGCTTTTTTGTTTCTTATGGTGCCAAAAGTGAGAAACTTGACCTTGATTTGGAAAAGCTTTTAAACCTTATTTTTATGCAAGTTTCTTGAAAACAGATGGAGAAACATATATGAACTATATGTTCAGATGTCTTTCAAGCTGCATGCAATGAAACATCATCTAACTATATGATAAATTTAAGATTAATAGTTTGCTCAGTGGATAAAATTCTTCTTAGGATTTATCTTTTTTATGATGGGTGTTTTTAGTGCATAAATTACAAGGCTGAGGCACTTAATTATTTTATACATTTTTATTTTAATATACCTCTATTTCTATCACATTTCTGTATCTAGCATAGTTCCATACTCAGTGTTTGTTTCAGAACACTTAGTTGGGCTTCAGTCAGTCCTGAAAATCCTTTTGCATATGTTTAAAGTTGAGGCATACGTGCATGTATTCAGTTATCAGGTGTGGAGATACTCTTCGGTGTGAGTAAAGTGTACAGGAGCTGTATATTGCCTACCACTTATATAACAAAATGGCTTATGCCTCTGACATAAATTAGTCATTCAAACTGTGGAAGTCAGAACCTCACAATCCCTCAAAGTCAAATTTTGATGGAGTCAGAATCTCCCTCTGGGATATACAAAACTCTATTTGTAATGCTTTGTGCTTCCACTATTCCTACTTTCACATAAATCTTTTTTGGATACTGTTTATGTTTTGGGTTTCAGATATTTTAGTGTGGCTGTAACTTTTCATTTGCACCACATGTTTTTCCAGGGGAATATAATTGATCTATTCCCCTCTGCAATATTCTATATTTTATATTCACTTTACCTGCCTGCCTTTCTTCCTCCACTCCAATAAATTCTTTATAGCACTTTTTTTTTCCTCAGAAGCTTCCAGATTCATTGTTTCTGTTTTAAAGAAATGCATAAAACAATAATTGGTGAAGGCATTACTGCTTTCAGTTTACAATGATACTAACTAGAATGACGTTCATTTTGATGATAAATGTGAGGTAAACTAGAAATTCAGAATAGAGAAGGTATTTTTTTGTTGGTTGTTTTTTGAGAAAAAGATTTTAAAATGCCCTACATTATAACTTGTCAATGAAGAATTTTTGCA
>VYZQ01042656.1:0-15728 GCA_013400655.1 Mystacornis crossleyi | reverse complement strand
CATTACTGCTTTCAGTTTACAATGATACTAACTAGAATGACGTTCATTTTGATGATAAATGTGAGGTAAACTAGAAATTCAGAATAGAGAAGGTATTTTTTTGTTGTTGTTTTTTGAGAAAAAGATTTTAAAATGCCCTACATTATAACTTGTCAATGAAGAATTTTTAGCAGTGAGGGCTTTTACCCATAGTGAATAAATGTTTCAGGGTAAGAGGTCAAGGATAAAAACCTCCCTCAGCTGTCAATATTCAGGCAATTGATCCTCTCCTTTTATTTGATCTCACCAGACACTTCCCTTCCTTTCCTCTCCTCTCCCTCTGTCTTTTTTCCCTTCCCCCATTCTACTCAGGGAAACTAAATGTTCCTGCTGCCAGCAGAGCTTAGTGTAAGTGTAATATTACATGAATCAAAGGCCCTTTAGGCCATGATATAGACTGGTAATTTATGACTGAAGAACAGAGGCTTTTTTGAAATTTCCTTTAGTTCAGGCAGATCACTATGAATTAACTAGGCAAGAGGGCAGCAGGTGCTCTCATTAAATTTACAGTCACTGCCAGCAGACAGGGAAGCATTTAAAAAAAGAATATGCAGCTGTGCTGACACATGTAATTGCAACCATCCACAGACTCACAAGGTGTGTGGGGGTAGCTGAAGACTTTTGGTCACTGTGCTGGAGCTGTGCTGGCACACAAGGACCCATGCACATTGTGCTTATGATTAGGTCCCTAAAATGGCAAATTGCTTTTACTAGACCTCCGAATGTTGTGTGAGAAACAAATGAACTACTGGCAGGGTTGGGCTTAGTCGAACCTCCCAGCTGAAGTGACCTTGAACTTCAGAGAAGTTCATAGCCTGATTGCAGCTTTGCGGTTTTGGCATTTCTCCACTTACCCTTTGTGAAATAACAGCTTCAACAGATCTCTCCTTGATCTATGTTCTTGGCTCAGTTTCTTCAGCCATCAGATAGTGTTTTGTGTATAACCGGTATTTGAAACTAATGAAATGACATTTTTTGCAGAACCAAACCTATATTTTCCTTAAAGGAAGGGAAATTCCATGCAAAGCTGCTCACTAAGGTTACCTTCTTAGTTTTCCTTTGTAATTGCTTATTACAAAAAAAAAAAAGTATAGAAATGCTTAATTTGCACCCCAAACATTCCTTGGGGAAAAGCTAACAAAGTAAACTCTTGGCATTGATCCAGAGCTCCTTTTAGTCAAGACTTCCACTGACTTCAGTGAGGTTTTACATCTGGCCTTTAAAACCTAGTTTTAAATTTAGACATATGTGTTTTGTTTTCCTTATGACTTTTCATGTAAGTTTCACACACATGTCTAAGGTTCTACACTGACCAGAGTCTTATGCCTTGTTATCTAAGTTCAAAACAATCCCCAAGTTCAAATATACTGGTGTCAGTGCTCTGTATTCAAAATATGTTATACTTTGTCTATGGCTGTGCAGCACATGGTGTTTGTATGCTTCACGCTGTTACAAAAATGTACCTAGTTTTTTCCTTAAGATTCTTTTCAAAATATTTTAACTAATAAAAACCTGAAAAAGTTAGTTTGATTGATTAGAGAATTACATCTAAATTATGTAATTCACCAAGTATAATTACAAAGAAATAGAATTTTTCATTTTGACTTTTGATTTTTTCTTTCTCTTTCTTTTCCTTTCTTTCTTTCTTTTTCTTTCTTTCTCTCTCTCTCTCTCTCTCTCTCTCTGTCCTTCCTTCTTCCTTTCTATTTTCAGAGTTCATAAGTCAAAGAATAAAGTATAGGTTCAAGATTTTAGTTCCCTTTAATCTTAAAAAATAAAGATGCTTCATGTGGTGCTGTTTTCCCACTCATTTACTTGCTAAATTGCCTGCCCTCCCCATATTGTCCTCCCTCCCTCGCCCCTATTCCTAGCTGCTCTCTCAGGTTCACCCCTTTTGCTCTGTACCCTAATCCCACCCATGTACTGCGCCTGTGCCCTGGGACCATTAGTCCATGTGCTCTCTCTGCCCACCTCATCCCCATATAAAATCCAGCTCCATGCCATGTGCCGGCCTCTCTGCCTTGGGGAATCAGTCGGTCACCATGTGGTTCCCTTTGCCTCTGGGACCAGGTGAATAAAGATCCTCTGAAGTCCCCATTTGGGGAGCCTTCTCGCCTCCTTTATCGCCACTGTGCTGCAGGAGCTGAGAGCTAGCCGGAGCCATGTGGGGCTGTCCGGAAGAGGCTACAGGAAGTGGGATACCTTCTCTCCCCAGAGAAGCCCTGCAGCGTNTTCTTTCTTTTTCTTTCTTTCTCTCTCTCTCTCTCTCTCTCTCTCTGTCCTTCCTTCTTCCTTTCTATTTTCAGAGTTCATAAGTCAAAGAATAAAGTATAGGTTCAAGATTTTAGTTCCCTTTAATCTTAAAAAATAAAGATGCTTCATGTGGTGCTGTTTTCCCACTCCTTTACTTGCTAAATTGCCTGCCCTCCCCATATTGTCCTCCCTCCCTCGCCCCTATTCCTAGCTGCTCTCTCAGGTTCACCCCTTTTGCTCTGTACCCTAATCCCACCCATGTACTGCGCCTGTGCCCTGGGACCATTAGTCCATGTGCTCTCTCTGCCCACCTCATCCCCATATAAAATCCAGCTCCATGCCATGTGCCGGCCTCTCTGCCTTGGGGAATCAGTCGGTCACCATGTGGTTCCCTTTGCCTCTGGGACCAGGTGAATAAAGATCCTCTGAAGTCCCCATTTGGGGAGCCTTCTCGCCTCCTTTATCGCCACTGTGCTGCAGGAGCTGAGAGCTAGCCGGAGCCATGTGGGGCTGTCCGGAAGAGGCTACAGGAAGTGGGATACCTTCTCTCCCCAGAGAAGCCCTGCAGCGTTCTCCAGGAAGGCTGCGGCTTGCCAGACCATCGCCAGAAACCCCAAACCACAACAGCTTCATATTGCATTTTTAGTGTGTCTGAGGCCCAAAGAAAATAAAGGGAAATACTGGCACAATTCTTCAGTATTTTTCTATGTATAAACACCTTTTCAGTATTATAAATCACCAAATACCTCTATATACAGTCATCTAAACAAGGTTTGAAGAGGAAATTTCTTCTCTTGTCTTCTATTTACAGTTTTCCTCGGTTCATAAAATAGTCTGATGCTACAGAGCTATGAACAAACTACACCACTTTTAATAGAACCATTTATCTGCTTTAGAGGAGATTAGCATACAATCCCTGGAGACATTTCTCAGCTAATAAGAATAAAATGAATGCTACTTGAGCACCTGTAATCAAATTACTTTTTATTCCCTAAACCCTTGACAGACTCTGCAAATCTTGTAGTTTCCTAGGTGGGCCTTGGAAGTGTAGTGCTTGGATTTTTCCTCTCTGTCCTCTTACATTTTGCCCACTAACCAGCCATTATTTCTTGAGAGAAAAGTGCAACCAACCAACCGACCAACCAAAAAGAAGATTCCCCTCATGATGAAAATCCCAGAATTTTAGAGGGATGAAGCTCCCCATCAGACATTCCTCTATAGGTGTCACAGCCCAGTCTGAAGTGTTGATGGAACAAGGGCTAAATCATTTTGTATCTTGTTGAGGAACGCTGCTACTGCAGACTTGACTGTTCCCAGACAGCTGCTGCAGCAAGACTGTTGCACCTACCAAAACAAAAACAAAATCACAAATAAACAAACAAATCAACCCAACCAAACAAAAGGTTAAATTAAGGAAGGAAAAAAAAACCCATTTGGGCATAGTAGTCTCTCACAGTTCAAAGGAAAAGCAATGTGTAAAACTAATTCTGTTCAATATAATTTAGTTTTCAAGAATTGGGCTCAAATTTAGTCTGATGTTTTCAGACAGAATTCAATAGTTTTAACTCAAAATACTTAAAACAGGTATTCTAAGCTTGTTATGTATATATTTAAAAACTAAATGAATCTTCCTTGTATAGCTCTGATGAACTTCTCTTATCCACAGGATGAGGTTTGGTTTTGTCTTATCACACCAAAATGACCGAGCTACGATACATAGATCCATATTCCAGACTGGGAAACCGAAGTTATGTTTTTGCACAAAGTTCATGGGTTCTTCAAGCTGGAAGCCCTTTTAGATTTATTCTTGTCTCTCTGAAAATGAATTAATTTAATTAATTTTTTATGTCTTTAATTAACATTATTGCCAATAAATTTGTTAAATTACAAGGAAGAAAGCCAACAGAACAGACACAGAATACTGTTAGATAAAAAAATGGCAAGTAATAACTGTTGGTTGAAAAGTTACAGTATAAGCAGATGTTCATGTCAGGATGTCTTTTCATGGATCTCAGATCAGACATGATGCCAGCTTGATACCGAATCTTTTGTTCTCATCTCACTCTCTGTAATCTCTCAGCATGGGATTCCCTAGCACTTGTCACTGTCTTCACAATGTCAATCACACTCCCATCTCAGGTGAAACTGATCAGAAAGATTCAACTGAAAAGGACTTCTCCAGGAGTCTTTACATTTTGTATGGATAACTTCTCAGGGGATGTTTAGAAGAAAGAGAAAAAGTTGTTTGCTAGGTGTGGGTCTTATAACTAGCTTTGAATTTAGCACACATTAAATCTGAAAATCTACTGCCACTCCCTACAATAGAAGTTACATGGAAATGCCTCAGCTGTCTGGAAGATGATAGTGTAAAACAGGAATTAACAAATACTCAACAAGATGCCTGGACATAATCTCAACACCAAAAACTTTTAGCAGTCTATTTTATTTCCACATTTTAGGCATGATGCATAACTCCATTTTTACATGAATTCATCAGATTCAATATCTGATGAAACAGTGGCTGATTTACCATCTAGGTTTTTCTCCTTATAATTATATGTTAACTTTTAAAATCTTTTTTAAAATTTAAGCTGTATCCTCTATAGTGAGCATGAGTCAAAGCATATTACCAGCAGTGATCTTATTCACATAAAAATGAACTCAATATCTTACTGGCTGTTGAAAACAGATGAGTCCCTGCCATGCCAAAAGCCAAACATGTCCTACAGTGAGGGCCCTTTTGATGGGAAATTGCAGGAAAACTTTGTATGCTGTTTCTGTCTTTTTTCTTTTTTTAATGGAAATAAAGTATTTTCCTTTTTATTTTTTACTATTTTTAGCTATCTTGAGTCCATTTTCTCATACTCTGAGTACTGCAAGTTTGTACAAAACAAAGGGAAAAGGCCTTCAAAAAACCTTGCATGGTCTTCATTAGGATCGAAATAATAATAGTTCTTGAAAGCACATGCTCAGTCCTAGAATGTCTTTTAATGATTTCATGATGGAATAGTAGTCTATGAACATCAAAATATATCAATCTGTTAATAATTCTTGAAATTTTATTTTACACAATTTAATTGGAGCTCAAATGCCCTTGATGAGTCATATGTGGTATTGAAAACCTAGACCAAATATTGTTACAAATTTATACAGGAATATAAGCATTATCCAAATCTGGCAAATTTTTTTCACTGCTGTTACGTGAAGTTCTGCAGTGTAAAAGCCCAGTATGTTGCCAGCTACCTCTTTACAGTGTCCAGAAATTTCAGTTTGCTGATACTGAGATTTCCTTTGTAACAGAAGCAAAAGCCAATGGCCATAAACCTTAGTTAATTACTGTCAAATTCAAGAATCTGCACCCAAACCTGCATTTTTACATGCCTGCTTAAACAGAACATTTATCTTTACAAATTTTATGTAAGACGCATGGCGTTTAAGGCACCTTTACTGAAGAAGAGGATCTTATCATCTTAGCATGCACGTATCCAAAGGAATATCTTGTTGCCACCAACTAATTAAATATTTTAGCAGACATTACTGTGTCCTTTGATTTCAGTGATTAGCTCTTCAGATGCTTAATGCTGAAATGACAAGGGTTTTAGTCATCAAAAGCACACATTATTTCCTGAAGGCCATACTCTTCGCATTACATTTATCGTACCAGTGGCTTAACTGAAATTTCTTTTAAAAGTATCTATCTGTATGTTCTCTGTCTTCTCTACGCCCCCCCCTGCACCCCCACAAATGAATATCAGGCTTCCGTGTCTTACATTTAGGGTTTTGCTGAGGACAATAAAACAGAATACACAACCATTAATGAGGTACAATGTCACTCAACCAAGGGACTGAACCTCCAGATGTTCTCACATCTCTCCATATCTAGAATAAGTATGCTGGCATGCCTTCATGTTCCTTTGATCAAGAGCTTCTGAATGCAGGGCTGCCTGATTGACCTCTAACCAAGTTCTGCTCCACTACCAGAAGTCACAATGTAGCTTACTCATTTTAACTATTTTTATTTACACACACCACTTATGTCTATTTCTCACTCTCTATGGCTTTTCACTTTTCACCTCACATTGGTCATTCAGAAAAGGTATATCAATTTTTTTACCCTATTTTGATTTTCAGCGTATTTTACTTAGACCTTTCTTTATTTCTCCAGCTCCCCCATCAAGTATGTTAAAATTAGGGAACAAAGTAAAAATCATTGTGGTTTAATGAGTTTTTTAAGTCAAATAATTAAACTTATATTTTAACAAAATTCTAACAAATTGTATAAACAAATTAAACTCATTTTTACATTTAAAATTATAAGCATAATTTAAAGCTTTAAGAGGACCAAGTATGCTAATTACATGTTTTTTTGTCCTGTTGTGTGTATCAGCTCAATTGCAGAAGAGTTCCAAAACATTTTTTTTCTAGCTGTGACAGGTTCCCACATAATCACCTTTATAATCTGTGAAATGCAACCAGACAAGAAAACAGAGGTTTAACTTTTCTAGTTGCAACTCAGTGAAAGTTTTCACACTCTCATCTAGGAGCCTAATAACAGTCGTATTTCAGATCCAGGTGATTAAGGGACATTGAAAACGAAGAGTGCAAGAATTGTAGGATTCAGCAAATTACAATAGTCATATTTACCAGCTGTAGAATGGGGAGAGCACCAGGGAAAGATAATGATGGTTTGTTGAGGTGCATCATGGACAGCAGAGCCATAGGGACCAGCAGGTCTATTGGTTTGATACCCATACAGCCCAAGAACCCTAGAGTTAGGGAGACTTCCCAGAGAGCTGTGTGAAATATGCAAACCTGCTTCCTCAAAATTGGCCACCACCATCCCCTCCTTTCTCCCTTCATATATAGTTGAACATAGAATGTCCTATGGTCCTCGACTCCCTGTTGGCCCATGTTAATCCTCCCCTCCCACTTTCTTCCCCATTGGCTATGTACCCTTTTTCCCCCCTTGGTACCACCTCTTTGTCACTGTACCACTGGCCATTTTTCATTTTCCCTCCCCTTTCCACTGAGGTATAAAACCCCAGGTCAGTACTGTAATCTTGGTTCTTTATGGTTCTTCTCTGGTTCTTCATGATTCTTCTTTGGTTCTTCGTGGTCCCTCGTCCTTTGCCTCAATAAACCCTACCTGCTTTCTATTAAGAAGCTCCTCCACGTCTTCTTTGCCTCCTCCGCGCGCGCTTAACATCGGTCGATTAGGTGAACCCATGCCGGACTTTTGCCAATCCTCCCACGCCCATGAACAGCCTCTATCACCCCTCTCCTGTGCAGGGTGAGAGCCCAGCACTGGTCACCTGCTAGCAGGACAGAGTGCTGCGGCAATAGTTTCTTGCCTTGAAGCATACACCAGCACTATAAAAACATTCTGTATAATTGTGTGACCAATGTGAAGCAACACGATGGTCAGTCAGCAACTAAGATCACTTGCTTTTCCCCAAAACTTGAGAAAATACAAATATATTTTTTAAAAAAACAAATAAATCAGTAGTTGACACAATGTTTATGTTGTGGAATATTGAATAGCTTAACCTGAGATGAACCAAATTCTGGTGTTCTTTTTTTTAGAACATACTTTAAATAGATGATGTATGTCACTGTCTCATTCTAATAGAAATACCTGTGTTAAAATACACAATTCTCAGGTTTTTAAGTTATTATAGGTGACCAAGAAGTATCTGTCTAAAGTAAATAATCAGTAAATCATCTCTACACCAAATGCTGCATTCTTCTGATACGATTCTTTCTGTGAAAGAAAAAGAAACTTAAAAAATATGATTGTAATGCCTTGTCTCAAGGGACTGTGACAAACAGAAAAGTATTTTCTTGTTTTTCAGTGGCGCTTCAGTTGAAACTACCAAATAAATGAAAACAACAGTCAAGTTTATATTTGCTTACTCTTGGTCCATGATGACAAAAATTTGAATGACTCTTTATTGCTGTGCAGTATCTCTGATACATGAAATTCTTGAAAACATGCTGAGTCTTACCTAGTGGGTGTTATGGCTGAAAAACGTTGAAAACCTCACCTCTCCACAGTGCTTGAATATGACTCAGATCTGGTGTGAACAGTGAGACAACTCCCCTCAGTGATGACCAGTGAGTAGGGGACACCTCTGAGTCCTCACAGTTTGAGTCAAGGCCATCTGGGTGTTAGTTATATGTGTTGAATCTTATTTAACATATGCATGCATGTGTGATGAAAGCTATCCAAGCCTATTTTAGCCTGAATTTGAAAAAGTATGTTGCTAAGTAATTCTTTCTGAGAAAGCAGATATTTTCCTTGGGAATTTGGAAGACTATTGTAATGTACATTGATATATTGCATAAAGCACTCAATGGACATTGTGTGTGGGGCAAGGATAACTCCTCTCGTGGCAGGAGATTGCCTTGCCTTTAGTTCTGATGAAGGGATGAGGTTTCAAGTGACTTCTTATACCTGTGTCTTTTCTTTCCTTAGGTGGTGAATAATTCTATGCAAATTGAGAAGTCAGTGTCCCCCACAGCACCAGTTCCTGCCATGTATTTGTATTGGATAAGTGCAAGTGTGGTTTGCTCAAATACATATGTTTTACCAGGAGTGATATGCTCATCACAAGGCATTGCCTTCTAAGCTTACCGATGTGGCCAGAAAGAATAGTTTTTTGAGTTCATTCAGATATACAGATTCTAATCATATCTCTCTCTCTCTCGCACACTCACTTCCACTCTCTCTTCCCTTACCTTTCTTTTTGGTCATTAATCCTTCCAGCTCAGCCATTTGTACTGCTTCTGTAGATAGATGTCTCACACATCTGCCATATGGGCAAATGACGTACTAGCCTATCAAACCTTCCCAAGGCTTGAACAGAACATCATCAAGTTCAATTCCTACTTTGCCAGGGGATTATTTCTCTTCAGTTGGTTGGTGTGGTACCATGACAGGGTGATGTGACTAAATTTCTGCTTTTTTAACATCCTCACACATGAATTTCAATTGCTCCCTAGTTGGCTAATGTCTTTGATTATATTTGCCCCCCCTACAGAGCCTGTGGCATTCCAGCTACAGACTTCTACTCCAGAATGGATTTGGCATCTCTTCTGAGAGTGCCTCTGTTCTCACTGAAGTACCTCTCTCTCTGTTATGCACATACACAAATATAAGGTACTCTTTTGTACGCACATTTCATCTTAATAGCATCAATGCATTGAGGAAGCAGATGCAGCTCCTCCTATGGTATCTGCCTGTTCTGACAGAATGATAGAAGTGAGACCTTTATCATAAACGTCCCATATTTTTTATAAAGCTAGAAAGTAAACCTTGATGTTTTATTTCACCTCAAATTATTTCTAGTCCCTACCTTGAAGCCAGTACACACTTGCTTTGATTAATGCTCTTTAGCAGACTAAAGATCCTTTATTCTTGTTCAGTTGCCATACTTCTGGGCTGCAAAACTGTTCTTCAGACAGCTATGTACATAAAAGCACAGAAAATAGGACTTGAATACTAGTCCATTCTGTGCCTCATGTCAGGACAAACCATACCAATCTATTTCAAAAACTCTCCAGTGATGCATATTTGACTATTTCCCCAGGCAATCTGTTCTAGTACTTCACCTTCCTTATCCTTAGGAAATTTTTCCTAATCTAATTTTTTGCTCCCTCATGCAATTTAAGTCCATTGCCTCTTGTTCTAACTGCCACTGATGTCGAGAACAAGGTATTCTCCTCTTCCTTTGTCTACCTTTTTTTTAACATATTTGAACACTGCTAGCATGTTCCCCTATCAATTTTATCTTTGAGCTAAGCAATGGCAGTTCTTTTAATCTTTCCCCATGGGTCACGTTTTCTAGACATCCGATTATTTTCAGTTGCTCTCTTCTGGCCTTTTCAACCTTTTTTTTCCTTTAAAATCTTTTTTTGGATTTTCCTTCTTTCACATCCCACCAGACTTGAATATACACATAGACCCCTATGAGGAGGTTGAGGGAGCTGGATATGCTTAACCTAGATAAGAAAATGCTGGAGGGATCTAGTTCACAGAATGGATCAGATTAGGAGGGACCACAGCGGGTCATCTGGTCCAACCTTCCTACTCAAAACAAGGCCATCCTAAAACATGTTGCACAAATTGTGCCCAGATTTTCCTTGAATATCACCAGACAGGGAGAATCCACAACCTCTGAGCATCCTGTTCCAGTGCTCAGTCATCTGCACAGTAAAGAAGGTCTTCTTCGTGTTCAGGTGGAACTTCTGTGCATCAGNGCATTCCAGCTACAGACTTCTACTCCAGAATGGATTTGGCATCTCTTCTGAGAGTGCCTCTGTTCTCACTGAAGTACCTCTCTCTCTGTTATGCACATACACAAATATAAGGTACTCTTTTGTACGCACATTTCATCTTAATAGCATCAATGCATTGAGGAAGCAGATGCAGCTCCTCCTATGGTATCTGCCTGTTCTGACAGAATGATAGAAGTGAGACCTTTATCATAAACGTCCCATATTTTTTATAAAGCTAGAAAGTAAACCTTGATGTTTTATTTCACCTCAAATTATTTCTAGTCCCTACCTTGAAGCCAGTACACACTTGCTTTGATTAATGCTCTTTAGCAGACTAAAGATCCTTTATTCTTGTTCAGTTGCCATACTTCTGGGCTGCAAAACTGTTCTTCAGACAGCTATGTACATAAAAGCACAGAAAATAGGACTTGAATACTAGTCCATTCTGTGCCTCATGTCAGGACAAACCATACCAATCTATTTCAAAAACTCTCCAGTGATGCATATTTGACTATTTCCCCAGGCAATCTGTTCTAGTACTTCACCTTCCTTATCCTTAGGAAATTTTTCCTAATCTAATTTTTTGCTCCCTCATGCAATTTAAGTCCATTGCCTCTTGTTCTAACTGCCACTGATGTCGAGAACAAGGTATTCTCCTCTTCCTTTGTCTACCTTTTTTTTAACATATTTGAACACTGCTACCATGTTCCCCTATCAATTTTATCTTTGAGCTAAGCAATGGCAGTTCTTTTAATCTTTCCCCATGGGTCACGTTTTCTAGACATCCGATTATTTTCAGTTGCTCTCTTCTGGCCTTTTCAACCTTTTTTTTCCTTTAAAATCTTTTTTTGGATTTTCCTTCTTTCACATCCCACCAGACTTGAATATACACATAGACCCCTATGAGGAGGTTGAGGGAGCTGGATATGCTTAACCTAGATAAGAAAATGCTGGAGGGATCTAGTTCACAGAATGGATCAGATTAGGAGGGACCACAGCGGGTCATCTGGTCCAACCTTCCTACTCAAAACAAGGCCATCCTAAAACATGTTGCACAAATTGTGCCCAGATTTTCCTTGAATATCACCAGACAGGGAGAATCCACAACCTCTGAGCATCCTGTTCCAGTGCTCAGTCATCTGCACAGTAAAGAAGGTCTTCTTCGTGTTCAGGTGGAACTTCTGTGCATCAGTTTCTGCCTGCTGCCTCTTGTCCTATTTCTTGGCACCACCAAGCAGAGCCTGGCTCCATCCTCTTGACACCCTCCGTTCAGATACTCATAGACATTGATGTGGTCCCATCTCAGTCACCTCTTCTTGAGGAGGAACTGACCCTGCTCCCTCAGCCTTTCCTCATGACGGAGATGCTCCTGTCCCTTAGTCACCTTCATAGTCCTCTGCTGAACTCATTGCAGGAGCTCCAGTCTCTTGTACTGAGCAGCCCGCAAGCGAACACGGCACTTCAGATGCGGTTGCTGTCTTCAATGACCTAACACTATGTAGAGAAGACAGAGACAAATTCTTCTAAGGTGCGTAGTGAAGGGATGAGAGAAAAAGGTCACAGATTGAACCAATCGAAATTTTAATTGAATATCTAGAGTGAGAATGGTCAAGCATTGAAACAGGAACTCTGAGAGGCTCTGAGTCCTCCATCCTTGAGAATTTCAAAACTCATCTGGTCAGGAATTTTAGCAATCTGTCTTGGCTTGGAAGCTAGTGCTGTTTTAATTGGAAGGCTTTACTAGACAACCTTGAGTGGTCCTTTCTAGCCTAAATTATTCTGTGAATCTATGTTGCCTAGAACTGATCCTGTTACACCGTGCATCAGTAATGCCCACAGAGGTAGAAACACAGAATTACAGAATAGTTAGGTTTGGAAGGGACTTCTGAAGATCATTTAGTGAACCTCGTCAAGACAGGGTCACCAGGACAGCAGGTTACACAGGAATGGGTGGGCTTTGAGTGTCTCCAGAGAGGGAGACCCTACGACCTCCCTGGGCAGCCTGTTCCAGTGCTCTGCCATCCTGAACATAAAGAAATTCTTCCTCATGCTGATGTGGAACTTCTTGTGCTTTAGTTTGTGGCCATTAATCCTTATCCTGTCTCCGGACACCAGTGAAAAAGTCTGGCACCATCCTCTTAGCACGCACATTTGAGATATTTGGATGTATTTATGAAATCCCTCAGCCTTCTCTTCTGTGGACTAAACTGGCCCAGCTCTCACAGTTCTTTCCTTGTAAGAGAGATGCTCCAGGCCATCATCACCTTTGTGGACTCCACTGGACCCTCTCAAGTAGCTCCTTGTCTTTCTTGGTCTGTGGAGACCAGAACTGAACCCAACACTCCAGACGTGACCTGCCTTGACCTGCTGACCATGCTACTCCTGATGCATCCCAGGACACCATTGGCCCTCCTGGCCACAAGGATACACTGCTTTCTCATGATTAACTTGATTTCCAGATTGCTCTCCACAAAACTGCTCTAGTAGGTCAGCCCTGAAGAAGGTGAGGGATTTATTCTGTAGTTATAAAGTATAATCCTCTCATATATCTCTAAATTATACTTGCCTTTTTGGCAATTTTATTGACTAAAGTTCATTATTTCACTATAGCTCCCAGACATGCCAGTAGGACTGCTGTCCCAGAGGCTCTGTGTCATTCTTTAATTCAGCTGACTCTGACTACTTAACCCTTCTAAAGCTTTCTTGGTTTTTTGCATCCCTCTTTCTTTTTTTTTCTTCAGTTAGTGAGGATTCTTTTGAGTTTGAATCCTGCCCTGCCGAAAGTTTGCAGTCCCTACCAGATTTCTTAGTACAGGGTACTTTACTGAACATTTTTCCTCCTCTAATTCATTAAAAAAACTGTGATATTACAGTGGCAGAGTATATACCTTCAGCTTTAGTAAATCCCTTCTTTAAGACAGAGAACAAAAACCTGCTGTCTGAACACAGCTTTCTTATAATTTTTGCATTTACCTTAAGCAATTTCATCTCTATGTTTTGCAGTCTTTCTATGAGAATATGATATGAGATAGAAGTGTTCTTTTTTGGTCTGTTTTGGTTTTGTCTTTTTTATTTGTTTGTTTGTTTTGATTGGGGGTTTAGGTTAGAGTTTTTTGTTTGTTTAGTTGGTTGGTTTTATCTTTTTAATGGTAATTTCTGATCAAAGCAAAGTACCTTGCTGGTTCAACTCTTTTTTCCTCAGGACTGAAGCTACGTGTCTGCACTAAAATTTTCTGTAACTTCTTTTACTTTTTAAATTACCCAGATCTGCCTTTGCCAGTTTACTAGTGCCCTTTATGCTTTCCACGATTTCTTCATGATCCCAGATGATTCTGCTTCCCTGTGAACCAAGAATAGTAAAACACATCATAGCTATATATATTAAAAATCTTTAATTTTTCTGATAATTTGTGATCTTTTCTTTCATAACTGCCATGATTTCTCTGCCTTTTTTGAAATCCTGCAGTTTATTCATGTGAATGTATTGATTGTTGAGCATGTAGATTGTTGGACTACCATGTTCTGCCTTAATCACTACCAGAACCATTAGAAAGTTTGCATTTTCCCAAATCTGGGACTTGCTTTTTTCTTCAGAGACATATCAATATCTTCTAAATCTTTCCTTCTAATCACATGACTCTCCCTAAAAAATGTCCATTAAATCACAGCTTTTATCTTAAGTTATTTTTTATACATCTTCTTGTTTCCCAATCTTTTTCCAGCGGTGCACAGAAATCACAAACGTGTAACAGTGAATTCATCTGCCGAACTTACTTCCTTTATGTGATGCTGCTACGAATAACGTTATCCTTCTTGCTTTTAAGGGACTTTATCCAGAGTGTTGCATTGCCAGTCAGTTACAGCTGAAGTAGTTCTTCTGTAAAGCTAGTGAATGTCATGCAATATATGTAAACCCCTTTCATGCCATAGAAACCATCCTCCAACAATGACTTATAGAGCATCTTCCCAAAGTCAAGGAAACTAAAGCCCTCCTGGTGAACCATCTGTGCAACCCTGCTTTCATCTGTAGGATGAATCTGTCCTGTTTTGATCCTTTGACCCTTGATAGAAGGATTAATGAAAATACCGTCTGAACCTCTGACTTCTTCACCCTTGCTCTGAGCCTCATTGTCACTTTTGATCCGTTTAGAGGCATTCATAGCAGTATTGTTAGCATTCAGGTCTTTTGTTAAATCACATTCACTTCAATAGCATACGCTATTGAATAACCATTTTGGAGAGTTTTTCTAAGAATTTGTCATTAGTCTTTGTGCAATAATTATCTGTCCTTGGGGACACTGCAAAATCTTTTTTACATACCACCACTATTGTAAAGTAGTATTTTTTGGTCAGAATAAGTTTGTGCTTTTTTGATGCAAGAGTCATTCATTAAAAAGCCAAGACTGTCCGTTTTCTAGTAGTTGTTCCTCAGTAGTACCTCCCTGTCAATGTATGAGAGCTGGCTTGTTCACACCATGAAATGTCAACATGCGACTGCTGTGGCTGAGTATCGGGGAGATTGCCAAACCTGAAAATTTCTTGATTTGCTTTTGTGGAGATGAGCATCAGGAGTAAAGCCAAAACAGAGAAGTCATAAAGTCTCCCAGGGATAATATTTTACTTAATTTTAACATTTTTTCCCGTATTTTTTAAATCAATTTCTTATCTATTTACTGACTATAGCAAGAAAATGTGGGAATGGTCATGCTGATATCACATTCTTTTCACATCCCTGATCCAAGTAGATTTGGTTAAAATGTTGACTTCTTTACCTCCTGTTCCTACTGCTTGCTGGCAATCAAAATTTGACTGTTTCAGCAAAAGGCGTAGCTTGTTGCAAGTATCTTTATGCTATAAGGCATTTGTTGCTGTAGTTTTCTAGCTACTAATTTTTGCCAGTATAGAGAAATAGAATGTATGTGAATTTTTCTCCACTGGTAATAGAATGTATGTGAATTTTTCTCCACTGATAATAACGATAATATCAGGGAGTAGGGATGGAATAGTCAATCAGTTATTAAGGCTGAATTATTTTAGGAGGACTCCTGAATCAAAGGGAAGATTTTTAGTTTAAGGTTTAGTTTTCAAACACTTCATCGTCATTTTCCAAATGATACAATTTATTTTAGACGTGCCATTAGTTTTTAATTAATTAAAAT
>VYZQ01042655.1:0-24252 GCA_013400655.1 Mystacornis crossleyi | reverse complement strand
ATTTCTGGTTTATTTCATAGAAATCCTCCAGCAACAAATAAAATTAATATGTTTTTAATCTTTTTTTTTTTCAATATTTCAATAGTGTAGGACAGGAAAAATATAAGAGGAAAAATAATTACTCATAAAGTAAAAATATTGAAGGAATAACAGAACTGATAAAAATTAGAAAATCCATGAAGACCAGATTCTGGAAAGGATGAAAGAGAACAACTGCAAAACAAATATTAAAAAGAAGGAAAATAAAAGAAAAAATAAGAAAACAAAATACAGATTTTTTTTTCCATTTATTTTGCTGGAAAGCTTTGCCTGGGTTTATGTACTGTAACAGCACAGTAAAGCTAACACTAAAGGTTTGAGTAGATTTCTATCTAAGTAGAAGCTTGATTATTTAAAACTGGTAGAATAAAAGCTTCATCACTGTTATGAAGAAATATTTCTAAAAAATTGCTGAGTCACCCTCTGTATTTCCACTCACAAACCATACTGTATCAGCAGCATTGCTAGAAGAGCTTTTAAAGGAGAATTGTAAAAGCAGCTTCATGGTTTCCTGTAGCAATGTGCAACATTCTGAAATGACTGATTCATTTAATCTGCCAAATATTATTTTTCGTGCTAATATTTAGCAGCTGTATTTTAGGAAAGGGGAGATTGGACAAGAAGAAGTGCTAGGTTAGTGTTTCAATGCTGCGGAGGGTCAAGCAACTCACCCCAGGTAAGGGTCTGTCCCACAGACCTTGTAACATCAGGGGAACTGCCCACAGAAAATACTTCTCTACAGAAATACCTGTGCAGTTCCTAGCACGTTTGTGCAATCTGTTCTTCTGAGTTTTCAGAGATGGATATTCAGCAAAGCAGATTAGCCATCAAAACAGATTTCTTGAATATTTTTAGTTAGAAACCCTTGGTTAGTCACTTAGCTGGATCTCCCTTGCTGTATTTACATGTAGGCACAGAGAGCAGCTTGTTGCTTTTGGGGAAGTCACTCCCTGAGCTATTCTGTTCCCTCTCAGTCTCCTGTTCTTTGCCTAAACAGTATTACTATTCAGACAGAGAAGGAAAAACCCCACAACATTCAAGTACCTATTGATAAGAAAAACTGATTGAAGCTGATTTTTGTTTACCACCAAAGAAGGGGTTCTATAGAAGAGAGCTGGTACTGACAGGGTTGCTGTAGAATGAGTAGCTGCATAAAGTCTTCAATCAAATCAGATACTGTTTAGTACCTAGCTACCATGTTATCACAGAATGCTGCCTAAAGCTCTGATGGACAAATTAAGGTAGATACTTCCCCTCAGCAATACCTATCAGATAAACAAGTACTCTGAGGATTGCTCTGCTGGTAGATGCTGCCCTGCCCCTAGATCAAAGAACACCACAATAAGTAGCTCTCAGATGGCTGGAACCTCCCATTTCCATTGTGTCTCACAGTGTTTGAATTTTCTGTGGAAAACAGGCAAAACTTGAACACTTGGGTGTTGCTGTGGTTGTAATTTTCTAGTAAAGACTTGCAGAAAATCCTCAACACATGGGAAGTAGGGTTGGGAAAGAGTAAACATGGGCATATTCTTTCACCAGAACAGCAGATAGCACTGTTTGTTCTCCTCTGTGTGTGGGCAGAGCTTTCAGCCAACAGAAGAATTTGTATTTTTTGCTGCATAGAAGAGTTTACAGACTCAATGAAGGGAGGTGAGGTGGGGAAGAAGCACAAGGTTGCTGATTCCTGTGCTCAGGGAGTATATCCTGAAGCTTTCCTGGTGGGAACACCAGGCAGTAATGGATGGACCTGTGCAGAAGAGGGATGCAGTGAGCAGCAATATCCAAAGATCAGTGGCTGTGCAGACTCAGCAGTCCAAACTCACGCACCCAGTAAATACAGCATTGCACCATACCTGTGTCAATTGCTCAGGTTTGGGACTGAAGGCCGTTGCTGTCTGTCCTGCCTTCATTTGCTGGAGGAAGTTTCACTGGTTTGGGATAAATCTGTCCTGTAACACTGCTATGAGAAAGCACAGCAGGAATTTATTAGTGAAGGTGACTGCATTCAGTGTTTTCACTGGAGCTAAAACAGAGGAAAAAGGAGGCCACGAAAGGGTTGTTGATTCACACTGCCCTCATGGAAGTAACCCAACACAATGCACCTCACACTGCACATCCAAGGGGAGTGGGAGGCTACGGCTGCTTGCATTGGTTTCTACCAGGGCTTCTGATTTCTACCTTCCAACAAAGCTACTGAGATACCAGAACTCTGTTCTCCACTCGACATGGGCAGTGGCTAAGGGAGTGAGTGTTATTCCCATTTAAAAGCACAAATAGCAGTATCGGAATTCTCTTTGGTTCCAGGACACAGCATACATCCTGCAGTAGCGACAGCCAGAGCTTCCTGCTGAGTGGAAAATGCCTTCCTATGCTCTTAATGCAAGGCATCAGCAAAAGGAACTATGGTTACTGCGGTTTTAATGTTTCTCCTGAAGCCGCTCGAGTGGGAATACATCTCTGCTGTTTTCAGAAAGATTGGGCAACTCACACTGGCCCACAGTGACTCCTGCTGTGCCCTTTCTACTGACATCAACTGATGCCTTAGACAATATCAACAGGCTGGGGGCTATGTGAAGGTCTAATCAGCAAACATCCATTAGGAAATGAGGTGGCCATTGTCTTTGAGCTGGGGCCTCAGACATTTTAGCAGAAGAGTGCATATTGTTGATGACTATGCAGTTGTCTCCATACACGTTGAAATGTGTCCTGGGAAACCCAGGTCTGTACCAGGAGGAACAGGTGGGTATCTCCATGGCTGGGCAGCCAGTATGGGTGAGCAGGGGGGACCTGTGGCAGTCAGGAGCACCGATGTGGAGCATGCCTGGCAAAGGACCTCGGGTTAGGATGTGCATGGCACTGATGGCTCTGACACAAACCACACTCTGCCTCTAGAATGCAGCAGTGACACTGGGACCAACAACCAACAGGGAGCAGACAAAACAGCTTATACAGAGTAGAGGAGAGGGCAGAGATGGTGTTAACAATGTCTGTAATGGACGTGGTGATTGTGAACTGCTGTGCAACAGAGTTGCAGAGGCTGATCACAGCCAGCTCACTGAAAGCAGTGAGGCCTGGGAACAAGTGCACTGGCAAGTTAGGTCTTGATTTAAAAATAAAGAACTGTAGGTGGTTATGTTGTACTAGAAAGGCTGAAAGGTCCTGATGCAAATCCCCGATCACTAAGACAGGAAGCCTGATCTCATGAGTGGTGGTCTCCAGCAAGTTAGTCATGCTCCATTGTTTAAAAACTGGCTTGGGCAGTACGGCTTCAGAAATGCTCTGGGGTGCAGCATGGTGGCTTTTCTACCTACCCAAAGCTCTGTCCAAGCTCCTGTTTTCTCATTGGCCTTTCTCTCCTTGCAGCCAACTAGGCCTTGAGGAGAAGCCGTATGAGGAACGGCTGAGGTCGCTTGGTCTGTTCAGCCTGGAGAACAGGAAACTGAGGGGAGACCTCACTGCAGTTACAACTTCCTCATGGCGGGAAGAGGAGGGGCAGGCACTGATCTCTTCTCTGTGGTGACCGAGGAAAGGACCTGAAATTGTGTTAGGGGAGGTTTAGGTTGAATATTAGAAAGAGGTTTTCACCCAGAGAGTGGCTGGGCACTGGAACAGCACCTCAGGAAGTGGTCACAGCACCAGCCTGACAGAGCTCAAGTGTTAGGACAATGCTCTCAGGCAAGTGGTGTGACTCTTGGGGTGTCCTGTGCAAGGGCCAGCAGTTGGACTCGATGATCCTTCTGAGTCCCTTCCAACCCAGCATATTCTGTGATTCTGTGCATACCAGCCTGTTAAAACCTCCTAATGAGCAGGAAGAATACTGACACTGGAAGGCTGCTGCATCATGACCTTTTATACAGGGCAGCAGTGCCTATGTGGTGCACAAGAATTCAGGTGGAAAAGCATAGTCTTATTATTTGGGTTTGAGTCACATGCCAGGTGGCGTAGATGTGTCATGGAAAAGACTGGTGCAGCGAAGCATCCATCATGAGTGACTAAAGAGCAGGCCTACTGCTGCTTCTCCTGTGGCACAGCATATTTTTGACTGTGAATATTTGGGAGCAATTTGACATGTTGAAATAATTGTGACAAAGGTGTATTTATTTTCAAGGCCTCTTCATGCAGGTCCACTGGAAGACATGCTTGCATTCTTGGATATAGTCTGAGACTTGTAAATAACATCAAATATTTTGCTCTAACCTCATTTTTCTCTGTTCAAGAACCTGTCAAGATCTTGTTTTTCCATCTTGGCTGACACTGCTGACGCAGTGGTGTCAGCACAGAGAAGGCTCGCTAGCCTGAGCAATGCTAAACATCTGTGAACAGCACAGTGCTCAGATGTCACTGGCTGGTCTGCCTTGGTAGAGACATGTCAGAGGAAAAACGCTCAGCACGTGCTGAGTATAAAGGATAACCCTTGAAAATGACACATCTACAGAAAACTGCACACACACAAGTTTTGCCTTTGGGAAGAAGCAGATTATTTTGCATACAAATAAGAGGGGATGGAGACAGCATAGAGAACTCTGCCTATTGCTCTCCCACGTTCACTGACTGAATCTCTGAACCTGCAGTCTACCATTACCATACTGGAAGCATTGCCACTAGCTTTCAATAAGGGAAGAAATATAACTTTGTTTTGCTTTTGGAGTCTTTGTATTACAAATCAGTGCCTATAGTCCAGGAAAAGACAAGATTATTTTTCAGTAAAACATCAAACAATGCCATTACATGCAGTTATATATGCCACTTGTTTTTTCACACCCTAAGATGCACTGGAGAGTTCTAAAGTTTAAATAATTTTATGATAATAAACCCTCTGGTACACTGTTTAATAATTCTGCATGTTAACGTAAATACTTTTTAATCTACCTTACTGCAGTGACTGCTATGCAGTGTTTTAAGTCTGACCTGATCCTGCAGCTCCCTCTACTGAAAATTAGTTCTCTTGAAAATAACTCCACATTTCAAAATACAGCAGTCATTTTTAAGGTAGTCTGGCAACTCCATTTCCTATGGCTCCCTACAGATGAGATTTGCAGTAACGTATTTCAGTTCAAATTACATGTTACTTCACACCAGTGATTTCTACTTCTAATTTTTTTTACAGGATTCAATGTGATCGGACAATGACAGATGCTACATAGTTGCTTTTTGTCTCAAAGAACTGAACAATTTGAACAATGTCTTCCTTAAAAAGGGGCAGAAACACAGATCAAGCAGGGGAAAAGTACAGTCATAAATTTTAGCATCTGGGACCCTTGTCCATGTACCAGCTTTCTCAAATCAGCTGAATTTGCCTTTGTTGCAACTGTCTTGAGCACATTATTAAAGATGGCTTAAATATTTGTTTCCACCAGGTCTCAGGTAGTTCTAGTTCTCACTTTGCTCTGCCCTAAGCAAATGTGGAAAATCAGCTGCCGTATCTATTAGGCAGAGAGCCTGCAAGGACAGACATGACGATCTGTCTTTTACAGTCAGTGCCACATGGTGTATGGGAGGTGGGGGCAAACCTGACTAGATTTGCTGTGGTTTTTCTTTCCCTGCCAGTTCCTGGCTCTCAGACTCAGCCCTGTTTGCTCTTTTTATGGCCATAGCAGCATTTCTGACCACTCCTGCTCTCCCCCAGCTTTTCCTCTTCCTCATTGCTGTCCTGACTTTTCACAAATCCCGTTATTTTGTTTTACTGGTCCTTTCTGGAGTTCCAGTATGGTACCTGTAGTTCTGGCCTGATAATACTGCTCTCTGTTCCTTTGGTCTCCTTTTCTCCACTTTTGCACTCATTTAGTCTGGCTGCCTGCTGCTCCAGCACACAGGCTATCAATCTCTTCTCTATGTTGTTTCCCTTCTAGAACTTTTCTGTTTGATTTTGTGATGCAGACATATACTGAAACAAAGGACTCACTTACTTGTACATCTCTGAGAAGAGATGTTTGACATCTGGACATGTCTTTGGGCACCCAAGGGTTTTTTGCCTTATGGTACATCCAAACCGTACTGATCAGCTTTGGGTTTGTGACTTTTTGAGTGTTTTTCTGTCTGAGTGTTTGAAAATTCTCCAAAACTCCTTTTAGCAAGGGAAATATGGATGTATAATAATAAATTAATGACAAGAACAATAGGAAATTATTATTTGTTATGTATGGTTCAATTGCAAATAAGGGCATGGTCCCCAAGGGAGCATTTAAAAACCAAGTATCACTGATATGAGGCTACATAACGTCACCACTGGGGTAAGGTGCTGTCATGTTCATACTTCTTTTCTGTCTAAAAGACTAGGTAAAAGAAGCACATTGCTGTGAACCATCAGCTTTTCTTATTTATTTCTACATTAAAAGGTATCTCCAAGGAAACAGAACTATGCTGGGCATTGCTAAGGTGTTTGTTGCTTCTCTTAACCTTCCAACAAGCCATCTTTATCGAAAGCCTTTAAAAAAATTATATCTTTAGCATGTACAAGTATGAACAATATGAATGTCAATATTTATGCTCTACATATTTTCTTCTCTATATGAGAGCAATGATATATGTGTAAGAGCAATTTTGCAGAAAATAGGGTGGAGTGATTTCAGGGCAAATGTTTCTTGCATTTCTTACTATGAGCTGGCTTGTTTACAGTGGGATCCATAATCCACACAACACCGGACTGAAGTGCATCCTAATGCTTGTAACTGGCTTTCATCAGAAGCCATAAGCCAGGAAACGGCTGTTCCTATGGCCAAAAGGGCTGTGCAGTCTGTGTTTCTGTGGGCATCTTTTAATTCAGGAGTATTAACATCCCTGAGGCCTGTAGTGGAAAATTATAACAGAGAACACAAATCTACTGAAAAGGTAGCAGGAGAAGTACCAGTCCCTGTGGGGTAGCAGTGGAGGAATAATACAGAGCAGAGAAAACTACAAGCTGAAGCCAGACCTCTGCAAGTTGATGTATCCCAGGTCAGGTTACTGGCTGAGCCCAAGTCTCAGCCAGTGGCACGTTGATTACAAAATCCAAACTGACTGCGCTTTGGAGCCTTTGGCATGTGACCATTCCTCTTCAACAGCCTTACATAAATGTTTTGAAATTCAGCTGCTCCTCAACAGAGCCTTTGGCAGTCAGTACCTTGCTGAAGGCCATAGGGTCTCCTCCTCTTGTGAAGGGCAAAGGGACAAGACATGAATGGCTGGTCAGCTGTGTCCTCAGTGATGGAAATCATCTACTTTGACCTTTAATAGGGCCACATCAGTTTACCATAGATGAAAATCTGGTGCTCTGCCTAGCTGATATATATGTTAAATCCAAGCACTTATCATGAAGTATTGCACTGAAAATCTGAACAGATTTTGCACCCAAGGTGTGACCTCTGAAACTGTGCTCTGTCAGCTCTAACAATGAAGTAACTTTTTATTCTAATTTAGTGTACTGTGAACCAGAGGAACTAGACTAATAGGAGTGTTAGGTTTATTTCCAGCTGAGTTTTGAGTAAGGCAAATTTGCATTTTCTGTTGAATACACAAGGCCATCTAAACAGAGGAGAGGAGAAGACAGTCTATTGACATTATGTAAAGGTGGCATATCAGTTTAAAGGGTTCTGTTTGCCTGGAAGAGTGTGAAGGAGGCTATTTAATTACCTGTCTAGGGTTGACAAAGATAAACACCCTGTTATTATTCTATGTATTTGCTTGTAACTCAATTAAGGATGTGTACTTAATTGTATCACCAATAGAAAGAAATAAGTGTTAAGGTGTTTGAAAGCTAGAGGAAATGAGATGTCCCTTAAGGAACATGAAAGGTCAGAGAGTAGAGAAAGCAAGGAAGCATAAAATTATGGCATTGGTATTCAACTAAGATCAGAAGTGAAGGGCTGTGTTATCTGAATTCCCAATTGTAAGGTTGAATTGAGGAGTTAACAGAAAAAGCAGAGCAACACGGCACAGCAGGATGAACTAAATCAAACATGTCCAGCTATTCTGACAGTGGTAAAGGAGAGCTTATGTTCTCAAGTTATTTCAGTAACATTGAATCATCCCTGACATATCTACAATATTTGCTATTTTCTGTGTACAACACTCTTGAATGATAACATTTAATGCATGGCACTAAGTGAGCAGCTAGTTTCATTTTTCTGTTTCCCCATATTAATTTTCCCATTAAAAATACAGAAACAACCAAGGAGATGAGTTTAGGGGTTTTTTTTAAGTTTAAGATTAATACACAGGGCTGTCTGATCATTTTCCTACCTGTCCCTTCTAATGTGCTTATTCTTTAGCATGGACTATGATTGCATATATCATATACACCAAACTGGTTTAGCCCCACCTTCACCTGATGCACATTAGCCTTATCATTTTGCACAGCAAACACAGAGGAACAGAATGTATTTCCCCACAGAGGTGCAGTCTGTGGAATCCTGCGCCTCAGAAACTGGCTGTTCCTGCTAGGATCAGCACAGTGGCGTGGTCCCAGCCCACCATCACGAAGGTGGTGAGAGGAGGGGTGATACAATACCACAGGAAAGCACAGCCACAGGTTGGCCCTGTTGTGTGGCCCCACAGCAGGACAGGCAGCACCAGACCACGACCCATAACTGCACCCCAAGTTGTTGTTTTAGGAGCAGATTCAGAAGAATAAGTCATTAGGTGACTTCTTACTGTTTCTGACACCCTGTGGAATCGGGTGTTCTCATTGGTGCAAGACTGCGGAGGGCAGAAAGCAGGCAGGGGACATCACTTGGCCGTGTTGGGTGGGAGATGGCTCTTCTGGGATGCTCCGACAGCAGAGAACTGAGGGAAACAATTTTCCCTTCTTCTCCCCTGTCAGTACTGTGTCTCTATCTAATCTTCCTTTTGACACACCTGACAATATAAATATGTTCGTTGCATCTCTATGAAGCTTTCTCAACTGCAATTTATCATTGAAATTGTTTGATTAAATTAATTTTGCTCTTTATAATTTTTATTCTTAAATTACCTCAGCACTTTCAGAGGAAAATGTGGGTTTTTTTTAATCCATCTGACAGCTGATTGTTTTGGGGTTTTTTTTTACAGCATCTGACACAGCTGACACCACTTTTTTATCATAAATATCTGCCACATTAGTTTAAAACTGTGATTAAAGCTGCTCCACATGCTGCTGGCAAGGCAGCTGGACCTGCACGAATTACAATAATAACCACAGAAGCTCCTTCCTGAGAAGAGTGCTGTTTCTGTAGTCGTGTCAGACAAGTGCTGCCTTTTAAGAATGATTGCTCTGCTCTAAATGACATTTTTGGCTTTCTCTTAGAAAAGTAAGTTATTTATTTTCCTGTGATTTTAACTAAAGAACACTATCATCCCTAGAGAACAATTTTGTTTTTCAGCACTGGAGCAATTACTTTCAGCTGTATCAAGTGCCTGAAGTATAAAAGTCTGTGGTTTCATGGGTTTGAAAAATGCCTGCTCTTAAGGACTCCTAAGCTACATTCTCCATGGCCCTTACCAGACCCACAATTTCAGAAGATAGCTGCTTATCACGTGGCCAATGCTCCCTCCCCATTTTCTATTTGTGAGAAAGTACATACATAACTGGGAGATGGTTATAGTCAGGGCTGAAACAGGAGATGGCTGTACACGCTTGTGGTGCCATTACTAAGACAGCAGAACTCTGACTGGAAAAACTGCTCTCATACAAGACAATAACCACAGAGTCATAGAACTGCCCAGGTTTGCAGGGACCTCAAAAGACCATCTGCTCCAACCTTTTGTGGGAGAAGGAGCCTAGATGACCTTACCTGGCATCCTAACCAACTGCATCTTGGAAACCTCTGGCAACAGGACTTTCCACATCTTTGAGGAGGTTATTCCACTGNAGGTAAGCAACTTTGGTGACCAAGTTGTGTGTGGCCATGGCCACTGCCTAGGTAGCACACACATATATTTTTGAATGAGGCTAGTCCCTGATGCTAGAGCAAGGAGAACAGGAGCACGTTGCGGTTTGTAGTTTCCCTGCGCTGTATGGCAGCCGCAGACCCTCCCAGAGAGCACAGCGGGGCTGCCTGCCCCGCACTGCTCCGGCTGCCTGTCAGCTCCACAGCACGGCAGCAGTAAAGGAGGCGAGAAGGCTCCCTGTGTTGGGGCTTCAGAGGATCTTTGTTCACACGGTCCCAAAGGCAAGCAGGACCAGGTGGGGCTGGGCCCATTTCCCAAAGCAGAGACCAACACGTGCCATGGGGCTGGAATTTATATGGGGATAGGGGGCGTGGAGAGAGCACATGGACTAATGGTCTCAGGGCACAGGGGCGGTACATGGGCGGAGTTGGGGTATTGGGACCAACAGGGAGAAACTGAGGGAGTGGTCAGGACTAGGGGCGGGGAAGGGCAGGCTTTTAGTAAGGAGAGGAGTGGGGAAGTGCATGACCGCAGGAGCACACAGCTGAAGGCTAGACGCAATGGCATCCTGTCAGTGGCAGCGTGTACACCTGCGCTAGTTGATAGTTGATTACTGACATGAATCAGGATCATATTGATAAACAATCCATTGAGGGAAAGTCTTAAAAGAGCACCTCATAGGAGCAAAACATATATAAATACAGATCAATCTATAATTCAGGATTACCGAGGCATTTTGGCACTCAATTCTTGCCACACTAAATAATTAATATATTCTTTGTGCTAGAAGTAAACAACGTACACGCAACATAGCACCCACAAAATGGTATTGAATGCATTAGACCATGCTATTGCCATCTACTCATGCCAATATCTGGGAGAAAAAAAGCAACTCCCCAAACCAGAATAGTAAATAATGACAAAACAAAAAATAATGATGTTTGTAGTAATCTGGGCCATTCTTCAGCTCTTACAGCTTTAAGACAAAACACATAGTTGCCAGCTGGAGTCAACATTTATAGCTTTATTCTGCTAAAAATCCATTTTTTGCCATGTCCTCCCATCCTTTGATGGTATCACACTCCAGTATGAGCCTCCCAGTGTCACAGAGCCCCCTCAGACCCAGATGAAAGCAACAGCACTGGGGTTCACAGCTCTTTCCAGAGCAGCTGCTTTGTTTGAGTCTTGTACTCAGCTAAAATCTCAGTCATCATTGTCCCAGTTTGTTTAGGTTACCTGGATTGGAAAGTATTGGAGGTGAAAATAACAGCAAATATTTTTGGCAAATAAAAATCATTAGATTGGTGTAAATAAGCTGGTTGACTGTGCTGTCAGGGATCCATTGCACTGGGGAAAGCTCCACGGGTGTGGGGCAGGACAATGGTTTATGGTTTGGTGGGGCTGGCCGTGAAGGGGTGGCAACCTTGGCTGGGGAGCAGGAGACACACCCCTGGAGACACACACAACAGGAGACAGAAGACAGGTCCTGAATGCAAGCTGCCACACTTGGCCTGGTGCATTTATCACTAATTCCTGCTCAGAGAACCAAAAGGAGCAGACTTGGGCATTGAAGGAGGCTGTTTGGTTGTTAAATCCTCTGACTTTCACCTACAATCCAGTTTTCAGGTCTCATGGACAAGGTCTGCATCAAAAGTCTCAGGTCAAGCCACGCATGTGCATTATGCAGTGCCTTTGCAATGGCCTTTAGACAGGCTGTCAGCAGAATTGCTGTCACCACCTCTCCTGAGATGTCTGTGAAACGTACTGGAACTATTGTGGCCGCTGGCTCTTTTCTGTGCATGCCCAAGCTGATGACTAGTACTGGTTAGTGCGTGGTCTCCGAGGGAATTTGCGAACGTGCCCTGCAAGTACATCAAGAAACTAATTTGTTAGTGTACCCTCTAGTATGAGGCTGAAATTAGACCTTGAGTTCCTTCCCATCCCATTAACCTGAGGCTAAGGGGTGAAAAGGATGGGTGAGCCAGCCCATGGTGCTGTTTCCAGCTTTGGACACTATGACAGCAATGGCCAGCTGCTGTGACTGGTGGGAGGGCACACACATCCCCCAAATTCCTGCTGATGACTCCTGTCCTGTGGCAGTCCGTCACAGCCCACTGTCACTGACTCAGTCTGAGTGACAGCTGTAACTGCTTCTCCTCCATCAGCCCCTTCCACATAAACCCTGTCTGTCCTTGGCTCCTCACCTCCTCCAAACTCTCTGACGTGGCTCTCACTGCTTCCTGGGGATACATGCAGGCAAGACAAGCCAACCATCTCCCACAACCTCTGTCCTGGAGGGATCCGCTGTCTGTGTGGGTGGCTTGTTTGTATGTCTTGGAAGGTGAATGCATAGGAACTTCTGCCAAGTGGGGAAAAAGGTGCAGTGTGGTCTGTAATGGCAGAATATTTTATGATATTGCATAGTGGGGGAAGGTTTGTGAGTCATGAATGTGGGTTGGGGTATGAAGCTCCTGTGTGACTCTGATGCATCTGGGGATGCTGCCGAGGAGGATTTCTGCCTCTCTGGGCTCTTGTGTGGTGAGTACCTGTGAGGACTGGGAAGTTGAGTAAGGGAAACTCTTTATTTCCTTCCTTACTCCAGGAGACTTAAAGTTCACAGTGTGCACACCTTCCCATGAAAAAGTATGGGAAGCCTGAAAACATGGATAAAGGACAGGCTGGGGTGTGCACTGGGGACTGCTCATCTCTCCAGAGACTTGTGCTGGAGTAGCACTTGTGACTGGGGAAGACAACTTGTCAGGCAGCCCCATCCTTTAATCAGGCTTTGCAAGAGATGGATAACTGTGACATGGCTTTCAGGTGTGTGGCCAGCCCCTGTGCCATCCAAGCTGGGCACCTTCACTGCCTGCTGGGCACTTGTGGCACGAGGGAGCAGGACTGTGTGGGTAAGGCAGGGGATGAGAGTGCTGGCTGATGGATGGCACGTCTTGCAGTCACCTCTCAGGCATGAGGGTGTGAGCTTGCAAATGAGCCTAAATGAGGTTGAGAGGCTCAAAATGAGTGTCTGGACATCTAGGGTGTTATTACCAATCCAGGGGAATTAGATCTGCTGTCTGGGGCAATTGCATCATTACTCAGTGTAAGTTCATACCCAGAGGGGGAAGTTCACTCTTTGAGAGCCCTAACTAGGGCAGATGAAACTCAGTCACTGGGCCTATAGACAATTAATAATGCTCTCAATACATTTAGGCCGTTTTTCTCTTTGTCTTTTATTCCAGGAGAGACAACCTTTATTATTTTATTAATTTGCTTGTATTACTTAAAAAGTAATTAATGTACAGAGTAGATTGCTTGTGATATTTCTTCACTGCCAGTATGACTCGACAAAATGGCTATGAAAGCTTGCCCATAGCTCAGAGAGCGAGATTCTGAACGATGGTGCTGCCAGCCCCAGCCGTACTGTAGGAAGGTGCCAGCATCCACCTGGCATATACCTAGCCTCAGGACAAAATCTGCCCTTTGGAGGAACACAGCAGAATTATATTCTCTCAAAAATACTACAATTATCATGGTCTTTCATTGATTCTGTGAGTTTGTAAAAATTGGGCAAATAATTCTATTTCCTATACATTCTACCATGTCTTGAGGGCACTGAGCCGTTTGAAGGTAAAAGGGTCAGGACCTTACTCCTTGGTTTTGGGCATATTATGTTATTTTAGCTCATCAATTTTCATGACTTTGTTTCTGTTCTTAAAAAACATTTCACGTGAGTGTTTTGACCTCACAAACCAGCAGTCAGTATTACTTCCTGAAGTGTCTTGAGAGGGGTGGAGGGCTGCTGTTTTCTGTGATTTTTATGGGAGTTTATTACTTGACTACAGTTCATGTCTGGCTAATACGTATTTTTTCCATTGCTTTCAAAGCAACTTTTTCATTTGTTCCCCTTCCTTAAAACCTGTGCTCAGAGGTTTCCATTTATATTTTCCATCTCCCACTGACTGTATAGGATAGTTCACAAAATAAAGTCAAACTCCTCACTGGACATAAACAGCACTGGTCATACACTGGTCCTACTGGTCATACACCGGTCATACGGGTTGGATGTCCAGCTGTGGGCTGTTTTGTGCAAGAACCATAATTTAAATTAGCCAAGAAAACACGAAAATGCATCATCATTTTTTTTTTTAATTTCTAAATACTTTCAGGTGACAACAACAAAGCAATTATATGACACACTGTTATAATAACAAAGCAACAAATATTTGTAATTAATTAAAAGTACCAAAGCAAGGATTAGAATCTAAAACAAGAGCTGAGATGCTGTTTGCAGCAGCTGGATGTGGTGCACTGCTCCTCTCCCAGCATGAGACCCTCAGTGTGCTGGGGTGTGGATTGCGAGTGCCCCTCTGTGCTGCACTCCAGTAGGGGGAAATTAAATATGTTTTCAGACACAATTAAAAATAACAAATGTTTATCCTTCTTAATTAGACTGTAGAACACGTACTGCCAGCCTCCCCCAAAGCTTACTGTTGAGAGCAAATTATTTTGAGAGCATTTTTAATGTAACAATTTTACAACTTGCTGAAATCTTTACCTCTGCTTTAGTAAGGCTGGTGGCTTGAGACTGACCAATAGACCTCAGCCATGGAAGAAGGCTCACACAGAATTTAAACTAGAAAACTAGCAAAAGCATTTCAAAGAGAGCAGTGGCCTTGAGCTGGCTTCAATCTTCACATTCCTTCTTGGCACCTGGGAATGCCCCCCTTTGTGACAGTGAACATATCATAGAGACTGGTAATGGGAAATCACATTCGTGCTGTGATTGAACTGTGGCGGTTGCTATGTTCTGGTAAATGTAATTTACATTTGTGTTATGTTTTCAGTATATTTTATATCACTCTGCTAAATCAGAAATCCTATATAACATCTTCAAATGAATAACTTTGACAGTAAACCTTACACCCTTCACCCATGACATATCCAAAAGAAGCTGCTCGAGAGTATTGAACTCCAACATGTCTGTTTAATAAAAAGACCATTTTGGTATTATGTTGTTCATAAATTGACATGGTTTTGAGTTTTGTCAGATAGTTTCTCATCAGAGAAACTTATTTAAGTAAACGCTAGCAGCAATGACAACTGGCAAGTCTAATTACACTTGACAGAGTACAATACAATCTTTTTTCTTCCTACCAGATGCTTCCACTGCTATGTGCTCCCTCATCTACTAATTCCTGCCCCCGGTAGAACTTATTAAGACACGCACCTGTCATTTGGTATATCGCAAATATCTGGCAAGACATGTAATGTGCAGCAGAAGTGCCAGTGTAAACAGCCTCCCTCTGTCACAGAAGACTAATTCCAGAAGTGAGGAACGACATGGGATAGATGCTTGTCACCAAGGCGAGGGGATGGATCTGTAGCGGAGGCAGTCAGGGGTTTGCATCCAAAAGGTATCAGGGTACATGCCTGCCCACACACTGTAGGGCTGATGTGCTCCTGTGATCGCCACACAGTCGTGTCTGTGCCTTCACTGCTCGAGTGTTCTCACAGACTCATGCTTGATTAAGTAGCAGGGGCAGACAGGATGATCTGATGACTGCTGTGTTATGATACCACGAGGTAAACTGGCTTGATGTTTCTGTTCCAGATAAATCACAGCGTAATAATCTGTCAGCATGCACAGATATATTCTCCCATTTTTCTTCATCCTTGTATGAATTTTTGTTTAATGTCACATTAGTTTGCCTTCAATGTATAGAATAAACTGACCTAATTTTTGCTGCCATGCACAAGGAAAGCAGAGCAATAAAGGTGCTCTGTGGGAGAAGGAAACATATTTCAAAGATCCTGGGACAATATTCCTGATGTGGAGCAAGATGATAAGAACAAGAAATGGCCATAAACTGATAAGGAGGTTGGTAGTGTAAATCCTGCCAAGTTGAAATGTCACGTCATTGGGAAAATGCCCAAGAAATGCCTCACCAGCTGATTGTGAAATATTTTCCACTTGTCCCAGCTGCTATCTACTGCAAATGCTTACTAATGAATTCTGGGAAGCATTGAGACATGCAGATCTATAGATCAAATTTGCCCTGTTTTTTGTGAGTTTGTGTGAATACAAATCTACCCTGATGTACTGGGGTAAGAGACACGTGCTGGTGCTGATGGAGAGGCAAAATTCCCTTACCTTTATTCCTTCTTCCTAATAAACCTTCCCCAAACTGTATTCAAAATGCAAAAATTTTAATTGGAGGTTAGAGCATTATGGGCTGCTGTTTGTTCTTCTTTATACAGAATGATAATTTGGGAAGTCTAGTTGAGCTATTTTGTGCCTTTGGGGGAAGGAGCATCAGTACATCCTCTTATTTATGTGCTGCAGACAAAAATCAGGAGGTTCCTGATTGTTGTGACAATTAACCCAGTCTATGAGCTTGTTACAGAGAAACAACCAACCAATGAGAAAACAAAATTAAAACAACCTACTTATGAAGTTTAGGAGAAATCTTATAGTCTCGAAGGTATATTTTTCGTATCTTCCCATCTCAAGAGCCAAGAGCTTTTATGATAACTAGTCCAGATATTCTGAGCCAAGAATTAGTTGTAACATTTCAAAACTAGGTTTTATATGTTAGAAAATAATTCATACTTTAAGGGTCAGATATTTCAAAGTCTTCTAGAATTGGGAGATTGGGAATTTTTCCTTTCAATTGGCATAAAGGTTTCTATTTCTAGCCATATCCAATATAGTATATATGGGACATTAAAGCTCTGACATTTCTAGGCAAAGATTTGTCACTGTTATAGCACTGATTCTTACCTTTCTAACAGCTCACACAGGTGTCATTTTAGGAGAAACTCTGTGTCTGAAATGAAAAAGAGGAAATATTAGCTATGTGGAGTTGTTCCTATTTGGAACTGTTGAAGTAAAAGCTAAGTGATCAGGTTTGAGAAGCAGATAAAGTGGTTGAAGGTATTTAACAAATTCAAATATAAGGTATCCCTGTAAGTCAACTCCCCATCTCAAAATATGCCACTATATATCTTCTGTGAGATCTGTGTGTGAGCTCTGTTGATTGAGTATCGAGGGACTGGAGAGGCAGCTAATACAAAACTCAGCAGAGGCCAGTTGGTCTGGTGCAGTTGAGTGGTAGGTCCAGCTTCCCTGTGACTGTGTCCTTCCCCCAGGGAAGGAGCCCGTGTCCCCAGGCCTCAATCCATGATACTGAGCTCGTGGGGTTCAGAACCGCGTTGGGCCAGTGCTTTGCCTGTCGCATCAGCACAACAGTCTCTGGGAACTCAGCAAAAAACCAGGCTGGGCTTCCACAAGACCCACATTCTTCCTCCAGGCCCTTTGCTAACTTTTTACCAATAGCCTTATCAGTCAGGAAGGGTTTGAGTAACCATTAACAGCAGTGGCAAAAGGGACTCCCTGGGTCAGGACTGCAGTGAGGCTGGATTACACAATCTCTGCCCCAAATCACACACAAGAGAGCTCAGTTGCTGTACTGATTATTTGTTTACCCTGCTAGTACATGCTTCCACTGGGGAGGGGGAGGAAGAAAATACATATGAGCTTTCTTACCATCTCCTGATGCAGATTCCCAGTGATAGTCAGGGGGAAATTGTTTTATGCTAGCTTTTGAGTGGTAAATGCATACAGAGCACACCTAAGTTTTTAACTTCAGATAATTACATTACTAAGTTGCTGTGATATCAGGAAAGTAAACATGTAGAAAGTGAGTATATAATATTTAAACAGTCATTTCCCAAGATTTTTTGCACATATAAATACAGCCCAGCCCCAACAGCCTTTACTTTATTTACATGAACATACTGCTTTTGATGATAATGCCCTCCCTAGTTTGTTCTTCCATTGGTTTACATTTCCTATAGCTAATTTTTCAAACACGTAACAGCACTGTAGTGCTTAGGCAATTATTTCCAACGTCTGGACATATTTATCAAGTGGAATCAAGTGTTGATCATCTGTAGAGAAGGTCTCAGCATTCCTTCATATTTTCCAGCTGGCCAGCTGGAGGGGAAGTTCATTTTTATCAGTGAATTGAAAGCTGGGCTTGTGTTCCTGTTTTTAGACAAAATTCATCAGGCTCTGTGGTTGCAGGTTTGTAACAAAACTCAGTCATACTGCCTGCTTTTCACAGCTGCTGCCATTGATTTATTTGGCTGTTCTGTTTCAAATTTGGCACATCATCTTTTTATCATGCTTAGATCAAAAAAGTTAGTGTGAAAGGAGATAACTGCTTTGTATGACAAAGATTATTTTAAGATTCTAAGACTAAGTACTTAATATATTTTCTGTTCATTTCTGTTTTAGCTGCATGTCAGCTAATTCAGTCAGAACAAATTTCTGTCACCTAAACATCTCTTGCCAGGAGAACCCTGCTACTTTCAGGGATGAAGATTTCCTTCCCAGCATGATTCACAGGCCCAGCATCATACCAATACTAACGACCAGTGCTGCCTCTGCTCTTCAGCCTTTGCAGCTGAGGTCCTTATTGCCAAAGGCTTTTAAAGAATTGCGAATTCTAAAGAATTGTGACTTGTGTCACTCTAATACAGCAAATGTGTGTTAGTACCTCTGCTTTATAGATGAAAGACACAAAACTGGAGGGAAATAGGAAATTTACCCACTACCTTACAGGATAACCTGTGGGGAAGCTGTAAGTCTGTCTCCTGGTCTCCTTAGTCTGTGTCTTAACCATAGATCCATCATTACTGTGCATTTCAAGGATATATTAGTACTATTACTACTGCTGCTGATACCACTGTTTCAGCAGATGCCTAGTTCAACTGATAGAGGAAAGCACTGTATCTCAAATTTTTGTCCTTCTGTCCCCTGTATTGCAATGCAAAGGACTTTTAGGGTGAAAAAGCTATATAAGAAGAGGTGTAACAAACTCCTTGGGCCTGTGTTTGTCCTGAGCAAGGACAAACTTGCATTTCTGTAATGTGCACTCCATGTGATAATTCATCACATGTTTTCACTGAGCAACCTCCTGTGCAGCAGACTGCAGGAATGGAGCCTAAAAAGAATTAACACAGAGAATTCACGGAGAACTGACATTTTTATTCTGATTTCCTCACATTTGTTGTTTGTTTTGTGTGTATGTAATGCCATGTTAAGGGCTGGGGGAGTTCACAAGAAGCCTCAACAGGGCAGCTCACAGCTGGGAAGTGTCTCAGCCACACAGCAGGTGGTGAACCAGGTCCTCAGCAGCTCTTGGGCACTGCCCCTTGTGGCAGTACAAGGGCTGTGCTGCCACCACTCAGCCTTGGCCGAGGTGCACAGACAACTTACCGTATTCACTCAGTTACCTAATATTTAATCAATAGAGTCATCCTTTTTGACCAGTAAATATGTGGCTGTGTCTGGAGGGGCAGGGTGTTGCACAGGAGAGGTGGTGGGTGCTGCTCCTGAAGCACAGCAGCAGCAAGGAGGGCAGCCAGATTGGTCACAGCCAGAGGGACTGCCTAAACCAAAAGCTAGAAATACACTCTGAGCCACTTCTCTATTCTTCATCCATTACCTTATCACGTGATGTGTCCGGTTTGCTTTTAAATCATTTCAGAGATGTGACTTCTAACGCTTTTTCCAGGGAAGCTATTTCACAGTCGATTACACGTCCTTGTTAAAATTTTGGCTGGATAGTCAACTCAAATCTCCATGTGCTCACTTTCTTACCTTTATTTGCAATTATACTCCTGAGAAGTGCTCTAAACAATCTCCTAATGCCTCCTTGTTTGTATCTTTCAAGCACATGTAAACACTTACAGCAGTTTTGGACACCATGTGAGGCATCTTAAAATCTTTAGCTCGTAGGTTCTTTCCATCTGACAGCTGATTGCTAGCCTCCTAGCCTCCTAACTCCTCTCATGTTAGGCATTTTATCCTTCTTGAAGTTCTTTATAATTAGTCATCATCTTCCTAGGAAGGCTGGTGCCCAGGCCTCCATGCAAGCTGTAATTTGTACAACAAAGATTTCATATTCATAATGCTTCTAGGCTGCACATAGTTTTAAATTATGCTCAGTGTCCTACTTTCACCAGTAATTGTATCTCTTTTTTTCCTAACCTTATACAGAAAGAGAAGTGAGCAGCTTTTCATTTAATTAGTTTGGTTTCTGACAACCTAAATATGCAATGCTGTAAAGAAGTGCAAGGTTAAAAGATTTTCCTGGGTTGTATAGAACTACAGAGAAAAATACACACATTTTGCTTTTCAAATAGAAGCAATGATACAAGGGATAATAAAATATTTTCCTCCCTTTGTTTTTTTAAAGCACATAACCGCTTTAGGAACATGTGTTTGTCATCCTCACTCCTAAAATAAACTACACATAAACATATACTCGTACCATCCAGATATTTTTCACGAGTACATGACAGTCAGATGTCACAGAGAAGATGCTCTCTGTTGGGACTCAGAACATTCAGTGTCATTGCATGGTAGGAGTTCTCTCTGCATAACAAAATGAGTAAGGTCTGTATAGAAGCTACTTAAAATATTTTGGTAGAAAAATTCTTTCTGGCAGTCAATAAATGACACTTTATATTGGAAAAAAATGTACATGATTTTATACCAATATCTGATTTCAGTTTCTTAATAGGCCTATGTGAGAAACTGTATGAAAATTTTGGACATTGTGGTAAAAATCAGCACGCAAATACCCTATGGACTTCAGTATGGTTTGGAGCAGTCAGGATGAAAATAACCTGGGATGATTCTGTGTAATTATTAATTAGAACAACTATTATGAATAATAATAATAATAATAATTTGGACTAAATGATGTAAAACCTCAAGTTAGGACCTGAGTTCTAAAAAATACAAGATCGTTTTCATATACCTATCACAGAATCACCTGGGCTCTCCAATTTTTCTCAAAAAAGAAGGAGAGCTGTTTTTTCCCTTCAGGTGAGCAGCCTTTTTGAAGTGCTCTAAGCACAGCTGGTATCATATCCATCTTCTACCCTCATTCAGTACAATGAGATAAAAAATATGAACAAGCATGTGAGGAAAAAATATATGAAAACCAAAGATGATATCTATTTATGAACAGCATGGTAGAATCCAACTTTTGAAAGACATTGCTTTATTACCTTTTCCTACTGTACTTTCATTTGTGGATATTTCCACCTCTGACCTTTTCAGTAAAATTTTACTCTCCTCAATATTTATTTCCTGGCATCTGGTTTTCATCTAGCTGCTGACTGACACTCCAAAATCTAAAACACTGCCTGCAAACTCCAGCTCACTTAGAGCTACTATCTGTGTTAGTAGTCCTCCCTCTTTCACCCAAGCTCTTCTCCATCAGAATGCACGGGATCAGGGCACCCAGAAGGGCTGAACTTTTCTTCAGCAGTCCCTTAGATCAGCCATGTGCTGCTCAATGGGAGCTGGATGCAGGTCACTTTGTGGTCTGAGCTGAGACAGTGAATGGGGATTGCAATTCCAGGAGATGGTCTGATTAAAGCATATAAGCCTTTCATCTCTGTTTGAATCCTTGTTTTTAGGTTACAGTGCACTAGTTTTTAGATTCCCAGAGCACTAGGCTGCTCTGGAAAGCAACTGTACAACAGAGACGCAAGCATTTCTAAGGCAGGAAATAAAGATGAGTTTAAAGAGGAAGAGAAGAATTCAATTTTTTTAATTCTCTCAAATGGATAAAAATAACCTTCAATTTTTTATTTTATTCTTTTTCTTTTTTCTTTTTTTTTTTTTTTTTGAAAGGAGAGAGGAAAAATATTGACATGGGACCATAATTCGTAAGACAAAGAAGGGATACACGGAGGCCATGTCTTCAAGATTTGTTACTAAACAAACCCAGCGACAACTCTCCCCTTTGCATGACTGTCCCACGTGGGTCATACCTGCTTACAAACTACCAGAACAGGAACATGAGAAGACAAACATCTGAATAGGCCTCTTCTGAATGGGGTTTACCTGGAAGCCTTTTTCTGGGTGTTTGAGTACTTTTGAATGCCAAAGTAAACTTACTTATTAATGAGAATCATCCTCAGTATGTGGCAACCAATAGACAGAAAACTGCAGGCAACTTCTGATGTAGTGCTGGCAGCAACAGCAGTGCAATGCCACCATTTTTCCTAAGTGATCCAGTGTAAGGCTGGATCCTGGCAAGGTCGAGTGTTCCTTGACACTTGCACTGGCTAATTTCAATGGGATAAAAATTCAACCATTTCTACAGATCAAAGATACTGAAGTGTTTTTTCTTTATGTCGTATTTGAGTGAATCTGCTTTGGCAGAATTCCCTCTTCCTTGTGCTTTCTGTAAACTTTCCAATTACTAAATCTGAGGCAGGTGTTCACAGACAGTACATTTCAATACCAGTTTTGTTCTATATCAGGTTTTATATCTTACTCTGCAGTATCAAACCCTAAAGCCTTCTCAGAGTGCGTGCAGCAATCTGATGACTGTCTATCCATCATTCACTGTGTCCATCTTTCTCCAGAGAAAGGTGTCTGCAGTGCAGCACGTGATGCTGCTGCACACACAACGCATCCTCACCACAGTTGGGGTGTGCTGTGGCTGGCAGGGCCCAGGGAATGGGTGTCCCTTCCCCACCCATTGGGAGGAAGAGACCTTCTGTCAGCACCTCAACTCTTCATTTCCACTGAATCTTAAGTGTAGGCTACCAGCTGACAGCAACATTTTCATAAACAGACTTACACACTGGACGGATCAGAAAGAGTATTGTGGTCATCAGTGAAAAAATACTTCAAGATAGTGCATCAATTACAACTCAAAACTGCCTAAAATGAACATGGAAAATGTTCAAATACTCAGAATAGAAGGAAATGTCCTCCTCTGAAAAGTCTGTGAGTGTTTGACTGCTTTCATTTTGTACAAGGTTGGGATTAAAGCAACACGAATATTGTCTTAAATTGGGAAAAGGTGAACCTATAGGTGAGAACTAAGATGAAACTGCTCTATTGTGAAGATTTTGTCTAATATGCAATTTGTATTCTTTCCATTACTGCTTATTTCCTAATCTTTACGCAGAAAAATGAGCATTGGAGAAAAGCCTCATAATCCACTGAGATGGACACTCAGAAAATAATTACCATTAATTCAGAAAATGAATAAGCCTGTAATTCATCATAATTTCTCAATTCTGGATTACGTTAAGATTAGATTAAGAGGACTCTATACTCTCAGTCTCCCCCTCTTACCCCCCTTCTTTTTTTCTTGTCTTAGTTTTCATTAAAGTCTCTTCTACTTCCCTTTAAAAACTTCAAGTTGGGTTTAGCAAAGTGGATGCTTTGTTCACAGGGCTCCTCATGTAACCTGGAACCACCAGGAGCTCTATCCTGTAATTAGCTCTGGTAGTGTGACTGTGCATTTTAATTTGAATATTTGACTGATCTTCCTCCACTTCTGAGATGTGGCCTTCATACACACTTATTGCAGATATAGAGACCAAAAAAAATGAAATTAAAAAAATTCCTAACTCTTTTCTCTTTACCTTAGTTTATTTTTTTGCATTCAGACAGGCTACCAGGCTTCTAAGAGTCCTTGAAATATTCTATGTTTGAGTTCTGGTGTTTAACACTGCCATGAGGCCAAGGAATGAATACACCAGGGAGCAAGGGAGCCCTCTTTGTGCCAGTCTTCCCAGTACAGATGAGTTTTCTGTATTCTGTGAAGGGACCATGCTGGTGACAGCCATTAACACACATGCACAGAAACGCTGATGTTGTTGCTGTTTGGCAGGTGTGCAGTTCCCCCTCGGTGAGCACAGCACTGCTAACTCTGAGACTGGTGTGCTTCCCACAGCAATCCATGGGAGTCTGGAGCTGCTAGCAAGGAGCAAGGGCCAGATCTCACCAAACGCACCATATATTTCAAACATACACAGCATGCAAAGTTGCTGAGAGAAATCAGCATCAGTGGGTGTGCAATACCATACATTTTAATGTAAATTTACTCTTTCACTGAGTTTGTGGCAGTGATCAACAAAGTTGGGGTAGAACTAGATTGCGAGTAACATTTCTCCTCCCAGCACCTAACATGAAGCTATCACACATTTCAACAGCTCCTTCTTCCGGAACTGCAGTTGCTTGGGGAGGTAGGTGCAAAAATGCTCAACAGATAATGCAGTCAGCACTGGCGAGCAGGGGTGTCCTGAGCAAAGAGCAAAGTGCTGGAGTTGATAGTCCCTGTGAAGTCATCGGCTGGAATAAAGCTTGGATATTCCAAGCTGTGCTTTACTGGTAGCTTAACATCTTCCAAAGTAACTGCTTTGTGCTGCAGAAAGGTAGCTGCTGTGGGTTAAAGCACTGTCAGACCCTGCAGAAGGGGTGGTGGTGTCCCCCAGACAGTGAGAGCCAGACTGGCCATACCCCTGATTTATGAAAATAAGAAT
>VYZQ01042654.1:31042-55478 GCA_013400655.1 Mystacornis crossleyi | reverse complement strand
TAATCAATTCCCCAAAACAAGTCTCCATTGACTTGCCGATGCAGTGCCAGAGACTCCAGCTGTGGCAGCTCCATGTCCTAAAATTAGAGCAAGGCCTCATGTAATTTAAAACAAAATACCTGCTCTCTTCTACAGTCTGGGGCTGTTAGTTTTTACCACTCTTTTCTGTGTATTCTGGGTGTGCACTCAGCTTCTGCAATGCATCCAGCAGTGCCTAGGATTTGATGGGCCCAGCATGTCTCCAATAATAAGTAATTATACATTTCCGTGGAGATCTCATGTTTCCAGCTTTGTAAGAAAAAGCATGACTAGTTGTGGGGGGTTTTAATGGCAAAATAAAAAATAAGTAGCTATACGAGCTAAAATATTTTGGAACTACCAAGAAGGTCTGAAGATCTGGCTTCTCACTTCCCAGAAATCAAGATCCCCAGCTTATACAATGTCACTAATCATAGCAAGGCCTGGAGATTTCACACTGGAGAACCTGAACCTTCCCTAAGTTGCACTGGGAATCTTCTTTGATCCCCCTAAGTGCCCCGAGAGGGCATCCTTTCCAGCTCCTGGCCACAACACCCACAATAGCCTCCCTCACCCTCTAAATCTAATGGTTTCTGACCAGTCCAAGAGAGAAAACAGTCTCCACTTCTCCATCTCACTGGTGAGAGAGAAGATGGGCAGGGCCCTAGGAGTCTGCTCTTGAACCAGATGCCTCCAAAATCCCAGAGCTCAGCTAATCCCCACCAGCACTTGGCCTCTTCCCAGCCTGGGTGACAAGAAGGGGACAGAGGTGGCAGCTGCAAAGGGCCTGCTCGTTCTGTGGGAAAGGTTGCAGGGAGAGGGAAAGGTCCTTTGTATGCCAGATTGTCAGAGGCAGGAGGGAGGATGGGAATTTGGAGACCTGCTGTTTGTTCCCTGCCCTTTTCCCATGGCCCAGATGTTAGCTGGCAGCCAAACTGGCACTGTGCTCAGAGTATTTAGGGAGCTAAGTACATCGGCCAGCTGTGCTGTGGGCTGGCATAGTAGGCTGGGAAAAGACCAGGAACAGAGGGATATTTTTACCCCACTTTTTCAACTGCTGCGGTGTTTCTCATGCAGCATGTGAGTGATCTCTCACCCCTTGAGCAGCAGGGAAACAGAGGCATGAGGGACTTGGCGTCCTGCAAAGAGCAATGCTGAGTGTGACCAAAGAGCCACTGACAGCCGTCCTGCTCCAACCACTGGGCAAATCTGACAAGTCAGCGTGCTTCAAATTGCAGTTTGCACACTTCCCTGGCCTCAGCTCTCTGGCCACACATGAAGCCAGTCCAAAACACAACTACCCCTGGGGTTAATACAGCCCAGCTCATTGGCAGGTCTGGTCTGGTTCAGGTGTTTGGCCTGATCCCACATCAAAGTGCTGCACCACCCGGGAGATGACTCAGTTTTCTCTTTTTTTTTTTTTAGAGTTTAAGCTGTAGCACATTAACCCCTTTAGATTATTCGCCTTTCTTCAAATTCGTAGCTGTTATTGGAAGTGCCATGGCCAGCTCAGAGCAGCCGCTCCCCTGCACAAGAGCCGTGGGGCTGAGTACATGGAGAAAGGACAAAGCTACCTCCAGCAGACACCTGTTTCATTGGTGTTGCCCACTCTATTCAGTAGCTGTGCAGGGACTGGACGGATCAATACTGGGCAAAAACTAGAGCATCTGATGGCGGGGAGCAGAGACAGATTCCAAGGAGCATTAAAAGCTTGTTTTAGTTTCCTCTTCAGAGGGAGCTTCCTGCTTCACTACAAATAATTGCTCGTACACCTAAAATATCTGCAGTCCTGCCTTCTTGCCCACACGTACATCACACACATGCTGCATTCCTCATGCCCTCCCACATTAGAAGGTGTGAATGTGCCTGGTGGGATGTCGGCACATGCCCAGCAGGCAGTGTACTGCAGTACCTGAACGGGGATGAAACACTCCACTGCATGTTTAGCTGAAGGAACAGGTATGTGGGAGAGCATGCATCAGGCATGTTCTTCTCCTCCAGTAATTACATCCCAGAGACCTGTCCGTCACAGACATCCCAAAAATTTGACACCAAATTAGCACCTACAGAAAAAAGTCTTGGGATTTAAAGAAAGTTCTTTTGGATAAGCATGTCTTTTGTCAGGATGATCAGTTGGGCCAAGCATTTGCAACCTGCATCCCTGAGCTAGCAAATGTCCTTGTCCTTAGCTCCATACTTAGCTGAGATTTCTCTTTCTTTGTGGTGGAGACAGCAGCCTCATAGTGTGGTCCAGCGGCGCCTCTTGGAAGGCAACCTGAACAAGCTGCGAGGCGAGGCCAGGGGTCAGTCTGCACGAGTTCAATCTCCGCTGGCAAAAGACCAGGATGAAAAGATGGAAAAGGGAGAGGACAGGAGAAAAGAGACTTCACCCCTGCTAATACAGTGCCAGGTAAGGCAACAACACAGTGCGGCTGATTTCACAGTGATGGCAAATGCTCAGAGTTCCAGCTCTGCCCCTCCCAAGGGCCATGCTGAGATACAAATTGCACAGCCAGCTGCAGCCAAAGAGAAGAGATTTCATGCATGGCCTCTCCTAGAGTCTGGATGCAGGTTTTCCAAAAGCCAGAGGAAAGCCTTTCTGCTACATGCCTTCTAGTTGCCCATATTTGAAGATAAATTACCTTAATCACATCTCCTTCCTTTGAAGGCCAGCTTTCCCATGATACGAGGTATTTTATAATTGCATATAGAAGCAAGGAATGTCTCCTTATCACTTGAAGACAGGTGCCTCTAGTTGATTTACATTTAACTAGCTCCAGTCTAGTCTGATTCTCTCAGGTGTCACAGGACCTCCTCAGAAAGTGGCTGACTGCTCCAAATTAGCACAGCTGTGTCTCTCGATGGAAGCAGTATTTTTAGCTCCTTTCCTATACAGCAGGGCACAGTGCTCCTTGGCCCCTGCAGTTAGAGAAAGCACAGCCAAAAGCTGTGGCCCGTGAAAGAGGGCTGGGTGGTCAGAGCTTCATGGTAATATGCAGATGTGAGACTCACCAAGATACAGACCTGTTGTACAAAATCCATTTTAAAGCTGGTTTAGTTCAGTTACCTGTCCCAAAGAACATCACCCATACTAGACTGTAAAGGCTACACTTCCAAGAAAAACAGATATACCTTTGAAAATTCATTTGGCACAATAGATTATTGTATGAACACAGCCTGATAGCGCATTTCTGAAAGGCTTAGATCAGGTATCTGAGCACTAAGCGAAGCCACTCCGGTTTGTTTTGCAGCCTTTACTGCTGCAGTTAGGCATTGCTTACCCTGCGATTTAGACTTTAATGTATCTGGGTTAACATAACCACACCTGGGGACAGACTAGTAGGATGAATGACTCTCCGTAATTTCTCCAATTACTCAGAGCCTGTTTTTCAGCAAATAAAGGTGTTTCTTTAATAGCCTCTCCTTATTGTTCTGCAAGAGGAAATTTAGTGAGAAAGGGTGGGGGTTTTGCCAGGCATGCACACTGAACAAGGACAGGCAGGCACAGGTATTGTATCCCAGGGGCAGTAGCTAAGTCAGCGTTACAGTCCACTGGTCATTCCCTTTTGTGTTTCCAGTGGACTGAACCCCAGATGTCACCCACATTTTATTTTCCCTCACAGAGGAAGGAAATAGGTCTAATGCTGCATGTAACGCTCCCTGAATTCTGCACAGGCATTTCTCTCTTTTTCTGCTCTTCTTAGGAGCCAGTCACTGTTTGTCACACTTGATCTTCTTACACTGAAGGAAGGGAAGCTCTCCTCCCCTTCTTTTTGTCTTCCTGCTTTTGATGTTCACATCTGTGAACTTCAAAAAGCCTCTCCTGTCAGTAACAGATCCGTGGCAGGAAATAGGACTCAGGCTGCCAGTTCATTTGAACCAGAGAGGTGAGCTGGTACCTTTTGGAGAGCTGCTTGATTATGGTGCAGTTTTGGTTAGAAAAGGAGCACAGCCGCAGAGAAGTATTTTTTCCCTGACTCCTAAGGAAAGATAATCTACCATTTACATGCAGGCAAGTATGCTGAAAATCTCAAAGCGGTAACAAATGCATCACCTGACTTGTAACTGAACTTGACTAGGGAATAAACCTGAATATACATAGACTTCAGTGATACAGGGAGATTCAGGCAGTAAGTGCTTCCACTCTAACAGGTTTTAGTTGCCCTGTGCCTAAGGCCTTTTTAAGTCTCTGAGATCACAGACAGACCTAGTGTATAATAGTTGTACTGCAGTCACTCACCCTCCTATTTGCTTAGGTGGGTTGCCCAGATGGTACTTCAGCAGAATTGCCCCTTTTTGTGACGGTTTTTGGAAATCTAGTCACAACTGGCATCTTCAACATAAAATCAAACTGTTATGTTTTGTGGTGGGGCTTGTCTCTTGTTGACTTGGAAATAGATGCTGAAAGATTTCACTGCTGTCGAAGGCCACTTTTCCTCTATGCCAAAGCAACCTGGGATTGATCAGCCTTTTGTTTGCTAAAGCAGCTTCTTGACTTTAGAACTGACATCATTTCAGAAAACACAGCTCTTTATAAATGGTGATCCTTACTGATTCCCCTTCCCCGCTTTCTTGGAAATCCCCATAATTGACATTTAGGTAAAAAATTATGGTGACTGGTAGTAACAGACTGAAAATTCTGGAGCAGAGATGAGAGTGGGTAAAGTGATGAAAAGTCCTCCTAGTCCAAGAAGCCTTGCAGTGCTTATGAGCTGCCTGCATTGTATTTGTGGTATGCTGGACCAAGGACTTTCCTCAGGCTCCTGGTGAATTCTCTAGGGAAATGGTTAGTGGTGTAGGGCTGTTTACACTGAATGAGATTAAATGTTGTTTTCTACAGAATAATCACTGCCCTGTTATATCCTATCAAGTCTCTAACTTGCAGATTTCCCAGCCTGCTCTGAAGCAAAATTCAATAATCTGCCTAGTGATACAGCTTAGGCTTATTATAACAACAGCAGCTCATGCATCCCAAGTCTGCCTGCTCGCAAGTGATTCCTTTGCAATTGCTATCCATGCTCCAGGTCTCGTTTCTGAGTAGAGAGGATGTGGAGGCAGATGTTTGGCATGCACTTGCACTCTGTGCTTTATCTTGCCTCTCTGCTGAGTCTGGCCAAACCCTTTCAGGCAGGGCTGATGTGCCACGGAGGACCAGGCGGCACAGACATTGCAGACCTCCAAAATCAGAAGGGAGGCATTTTGCCATAGAATCACAGAATGGTTTAGGCTGAAAGGGACCCTACTGGTATTGTGTCTGTTTGCAGCCTTCCAGTATCCCCTCCACAGTATTCCAACTCCACAGGAGTTGTTTTCTTCTTTCTCTTTATAACTACTCACAGATAGCACATTTTTGAAAATGAAATCTTGGAAATACTGGATGTAGCTCTCTGTGATGATTAATAATGATAAACAGACTTAATTAAGAAATCAGGAAATTGAGACATTTTCCTTGACCCTGCTGGTGCTGCACTGAGCCCCTCATAGCTGCGCTGATCTGCTTAAGGTGTTCAAGCATTTAAACTTGTCAGGAATGAGTATTAGAGCAGAGAAACAGTGGCAGGGTGGTTGCTGCTTCTGAGTGGTTCATGTCACAAAGTACCATAGTGGATGGAAGAGAAGGAATCATACGAAAAACACAAATGATAGTAGGAAGACAATGAGTCTCCCAAAAAGAAAATTTTGTGGGTGGGGTTTTTTTTAGTGTTTTTTTTTGTTTGTTTGTTTGGTTTTTTTTTTGTTTTTTTTTTTGGGGTGGTGGTGTAAGACAGGGCCTTGAAGAACTAGGCCATCAAGAATAGGTATGATTAGGCACCCTAGGTAGAGGAAAGATGTATTTTGTAGATGACGGTTACTCCATCTTTTCCAGTGCCTTTAATAAGTCCTGTTCCTCCTTTTTTTTTTCCCTGAACCTAATTCTTATCGATATCCTTGACAACCCTATGTTTTCAGACCCCTAAAATAAATGTAGCCTGCGGTTACTTCATCACCTCTGGCCTGCCATTAAGGACCTCTCTGCAGAGGCGACAGAAAACAGATGGCAACCACATCTCCTTTCCCCTTTTATGTTCGAAGGGGTAAAGAAATGAAGTGAGCAAGGCCCTGGGGACTATTCCAGTAAAATCATGCACAGGTGACTTGGGTCCAGGGCATGGTCTCCCTCTTTGCTAAATGACACCAACTGTGACTTTTGTAATACAATGTCTTATATCCTTAGAGAGCTATATAGGAACATGATGGAAGCCCTACATAAAACAGTCATCTCTTGATTAGGTTATGTCTTGGATTCAGGAGTCACATGGATTTGTCAGTTATCTTGGGAACTGCCTTAAATCCAAGCTCATTGCAGGTGTGTTTGTCCTGGGTGCTCCTGCTTCTCCTTCAGACTGCTCCCTCTGGCAGCTTTTCTGCTGAGAACAAAGGTGTAGCCCTGGGACATTGTCCCCTGCAACACCAGAAGAAATGGAGAGATGAAACCCAGACAAACTGCAGCATGTGCTTGTGCTTTAGAAGCTTTTGCGTATCATTTATTGCTCTGCTAACGAAGTCCATGTAGGTTTTATGAACAGATTCTCTAATTGTGTACCTCTTGACTGGAATAATGTTAAGTTCTAGTCGCAAATAACAGATAAATGTCTGGGAAATCAAATACAAATGAAAGAAGACAAACTCAAGAAGAAGAGTTTGAGAGAGGTTAGCAGAGCACTGGTGAAACCACAATTGTCTGGGATGAACCTCCTGCCTTCTGACTACTGCCTAAAACACCACATCTTTGGCTATGTTGCTCAGAAAGTCCAAATCACACTGTTGGAGGAGTGAGTTTAAGCCTACAGTAAATTTTAAGCCTACAGTAAATTTCTGTTGTTGTTTTTTCTAGTGCCACGGTCAGGTATTGAAAGCGACTGTTAACACTGGGTGTCTACCAAACCTCATCTCCAAGAGGTGTTCAAACCAGCTGGGGTAAGTCTTTACACAGTGTAAGAGGAGGGGTGGCTAAAAGAAAACCTGTGGCAAGAACCGAGGCACTCTGGATTCCCAGCCCCAGTGATAATTACTGGCAGTTTTGCATGTGCACACGGCTGTTTAGGGGAAGATGCAGAGGGCGGGCTACAGGGCAAGGCATTAGAGCACCGGCAAAGTTGTGTGCAGACCCCAGACTCCGAGGCAGAGCTGTGTCATTCTGTCTGCATGTACTGCAAGGTAAAGCTGCCCAGATGGTGGCTGGTGGTGAGCTTTTGCTCATTGAATCTGCCTCCAGACATACTGCGTGAGAGAGATTCCCCCTCTTGTGGGCCTGTTCCCAATGAGACCAAAAAGAACTGCCATCAGTGAAAAGTCCTGGTTTTCCTCCTCTTCCTCCACTTGAGGCAATAACACATCTTGTGTCCCACAGGCTGGAAGAAGTATCTGCCATGGACTGTGGAGACCTCTCTCTTCCCATCCCCAGCGTTGTTGGCCGAGTAGAACACATGGAATTGCAATTTGGCCAAGAGACAGTGCTGTGTTCAGCACTGGTTGTAGGTGAGAGTGCCAGTCCCTCCTCTCGCGTGTTTCTCCTGTGCCACTCTTGCCCTGCCAAGGGCATTTAAAGGACCTTTGGAAGAAGCATAACATGGTGGAAGGTTGGTGATGTGGCCACCTTCACTGCAGGCCAACATCACTGTACATGGTGAATACCCTTAGTGTAGCCAAAGGCAAAGGGCATAGGAAGAGTACAGAGAAGACAGAAGACACTGAAAGTGGGGAGAAATTAGGTGGTTTTTCCACCTTAACAAAAGATGTGAAAAATTCTCATTTCGATTCTAAAATGGACTTTTCATAAAATTCTGCAGATGGCTTGATTAATCCCCTGGTGCCTTATGTTCTCCTATGGAATGGGCACTTGTATCTCTGGCTGGCTTTCTCTCATCAGAAAAAGTAACAGAGGGTACAGCTTATTTCCTAGAGTTTTGCAGTCCTGTTCCTCCTGCAACTGCAGCAGGGAGCACCCTGAAAGAACCTGGAGAGCAGGAAGGGATGTCAACCCATGACATAGCCCCAGAGTGCTGAGTCTCCCTCAGTGTCCTGAAGCAGGACCCTTTGAAGGAAGGAGCCATAGGAGACAAGGTCAAGTCCACATGCACTGAGGCAGGCCCAGAAAACAGCAGAAAGGCTGCATGTTCTGCATTTATCAAGCTGTGCATATGCTGAAAACAAAGTGGTTGTCTTTTGTCCCCCCTCCCATTCTTTCTCCCTATTAGTCTTCCAGCTTTACAAGTCCTATTCATCTTCCAAGGCCTCTCTTGCTCCCTCTTTTCATGTACATTCTTCCCACATTCCTAAGTCATCCAGAAAGAGCTTCCTCCTCTTACACACTCCAGCTTGCTTTTCTTTCCTGGTTTCCACACTCCTTCATGGAGAATCTGTATTAGTACCAGCACAGGTGAATCTACCCCATAGCTACTACACATTTTGTTGGGATGTGGAAACGGCTGCCTGGAAGGAGCAGAATTGCTACACCTGTGTCTTGCATCTCCTTGTGCACACAGTGCTCTCACTTACGTGGTTATAAAGAAATTATAAATTACAGCCACTGCTTACAGGGCAAGCAGGCCTCCAGGAGACATGAGAAGTGTTAATGACATTACAAGCAGCTGCTGATTCCTGCAGACTCCAGGGCCTGGGAATTCCTCCTTAGCTGCCATGGAAGGCAGATTGGTGACTCTAAGACCCAGGAAGTCACTCTCTCCCAGTCCAATGCATGTTCTTAGTGGCAGGTTTGGAGAGCAGGAAGGCTGAATGCATATTACAGAGACACCCAGAGAAAGGGTAGAGACAAGGCCAACTGCAGAGATCATCACACAGAGAGCAGTGCCTTTACCAGCAGTCCCATAAACACCAGCATAGATAGGCCAGTCCTGGCCCTCCTCTTTGGCTGACCAGCATTGAAAGTCACTAGCAGAGGCTCATCACCCTCAGTCTCTAGATTCACAAGCACACTCATATTCACAGAGCCTTCAGACAGCCTGTAGGCCTGTCTTATATCCATGTCTGGACCCTAGGCTCCCTGTCTAGCCACTGACCCAGACTTTGAGTCTTTCCAGATGCCAGTTTTCTCCTACTCTCTGGCTAGACCAGACTGAGGCTTGGTAGCTAATTATGTGTACAAGGCCACAACCCCAAGGATCAGTTTCACCAGGGAAACATAAACACACCCAAGTCTTTCTGGTTAGTGACATTTAGACCTCTCACAAACACGCCCTGCCTTCTTCAGTCGCTGGCTTACAAACTCAAGGCCCTGGTGACCCCAGCCAGAGCTGGTACCCAGAGTTCTCGCATGCTGAGCTCTCCAGTCGCTGTCACCAAGACCCACGAGCTCTGTGACCCGTACTCCTCTCCAGTTACTGGAACTGAGGCCTTGCAGCACACATCACAATCCCTCCTGATGCTGGCACCCAGGTGTAAAAGCCCTGTAGCCTATGCTCCCTTCCCCAGTTACTGGCACCCAGACTTCTCTTGCACACTGGTCCCTCCTTGCTGTCACCTGTGAGCTGTGTCCCCTTCTCCAGTTGCTGGCACACACCTGTGAGCCCTGGGGCCTGTAGTGCCTTCAGTTCTGACACCTCTCTTGCCAGTCCCTCGAGTTGCTGGCATCTAGAGCTATTTGCCCTTTAAACCCTGGCGTCTTCTGTGTTTGCTGACACTGAAGACTTGCAGCAGTTGTGAGTAGGATAGACAAGTTACACAGTGAAAAAAAAACTTAATAAAATTATTTAATAAGTTTGGATAGATTGCAGCCATTAGGTACAGGCTTTGGTCAGATAAGTGAACTGACCAACAGGCTGCTTGCATGTGACTGGCCCTCTTATCCCCTCTCCTCTCCATTTTTCCATGCTTGTTCTCCCCTGATTCACTCTGCTGCTTGCCTTCTCCTGCCTTTGGTCCGTCCCTTACACAGCCCATAGTAAGTTTTATGGGATCTCACAAGCCCCTTCTGATATCTCATATTAAGTTTCAAACAATCACACAAACCCTCTTAAATTTCTCTCACAGAAGTCATGATAATCATGGTTTCCTTCTCTTATCAGCTGCAAAGTTCATTTTGACCATCTTCAGGACTGTGCCTAAATAGCTCCTTCAAAGACTCCTCAGTGAGTGGCAGAAGAGTGCTGATTTATTATTGTCAGTTACCATCTGCTTGTTAATGTTTGTGTGTTTAACTCATCCTTTTCCTTGTTATTTGTTATCTGCTTTATACTGAAGAGATTATAACCATAAAAATTTATGAATCAGATGTTCTTGTATTTCATATCCTTTTACAGGAGAAACACACTTTCTTTAACGAGGCAGTAGTACATAATCTAAAGCCTGATCAGTCTCTTCTCTCTTCTCAGATGATGAAATGCTGGAGTTTTGCATTGGCCTCCAGACTCTGTGGTCTCTCAAGGTAAGGAACAGCTCCTTGCTTATTGCAGGGCTCCTCTCAGGAAGCTCTCCAAGATCTGGTTGTTGTAAGCATTAGAAATACTTAATGCCCAGGTCTCTCAGGGCAATGCTTGTCACACAGCTGCCTGACTGGGTGCAGTATGCTCTGAGTCTGATTCCTTTCCAGTCCTTCTTAAAGGCTTTAAGAAAGAAAACACTCAGTAGGATACTATCACTCCCATTCTCTGTATTTCTGACCATGCAAGTTGCAAACGGCAAGAGGAAACTGAAGAGGAGACAAGAAAAGGCACGAGTTAGACCTGTGTCACCCTTTGAAGGCAGATGTGAACAAGCTCTGCCCTTGCTTTAAGCCAAATGAAGCTGTACGATCGCATGCAGCGTTCAACACTCGCTGGCCATGCGTGGAAGGAGTCCTCTCCTTTTGTCTGCTCGGCTCAGGATCAGTGCTCTGCTGAGCCTGGCTCCTGGGTGGCTCAGGATGTGGCCACAGCAAGCTGGCTCCTGCCTGTCGTGCTTTTGTGGCCACATGCCAGGCTCATAAAGCAGGAAAAGCAATGGGTTGAATGGCTGAGTGATGTGAGAGCATCAGCTCAGAGAGGGTCATAGGAAGAAGGGAGGGGAATGGCCCTGTGAAGGGTTTGGAGATGAATCTATTGAAGGGATCTGGAGCAAGGACACAGCATGTGGGACAGGGAGGGAAAACTGTAAGGTCTCTACAAACCCAAAGAGGTGTTACAGGTTCTCCCCAGTCATAGACATCATGAGATTTGCTATCTGAAACGTCCAGCAAATAACTGTGTCTCTCCTTCTTTAGTGTTGCATCGACTTGGAGGAAGGGGTCCTGAGATTTAAAGCACTGAGTCAGGAGCTGCCTTTTCTACATGCCTCTGAAGAGCCTGGTCAGTGACTGGCCGCATTCCCCATGTCTGGAGACTTGCTGCCATGAGACAGAGATGAGGGTGAGGCTCCCATGCCCCTAACCTTGCTGAGTTCTAGGCTGAGGCATTCAGTGGGGAGTGAGAAAAAGGCAAGTGAGTGCTGGAAGCTGTTGTCACTGGGAGTGCCTCAACTTGAGATATCCCTCCTTTCAGTGGACCCTCTCGCTTGTCCTGATGTGCCGAGTGGGCATTTTGTTCTTGTTCTGCTATTTGGCCCTAGTCACTCCAATTTCTGGTTCTGTAATAAATTTATGCTACCCCTTTAATGACTTTACAATACACTCTGTTCACCAGAGAGTCTCTGCGAACAATCTCCAGTCGTTCTGTTGGCAGGAGAACAGCATTTTCTCCAAAGCCCTCCAAAGATTGCCATGAACGTTTCCCTTCTCGTTGCCTCAATGCAATCAAAGAAACCACTCCTGTTTCTTTGTCAGAAGGGTTCTGTTCCCCTTGCCTGTACTCTGGGAATCTGGATTTTGCTGCTTGTTGCTGGCTCAGAGCAGAACAGAAGTATTTTCTTGGAAAACTTTGTGGCAAGAACAATTTGAGTTCTCAGTTCTAAGAAACCTTTGCAGAAATATTGAGTATAGGTGCCTAAAGCACTGACAGGGGCTTGGGCTTTGCCACTGCATCCCTGAGCACCAAGCTATATTATATGAATGGCAATGCTTACCATCTCTTGGTGTTATACCCTGTAACCAGACTTGCACACCCTGCTCTTCTGGCCAGGCCACTCCTCTCTGCACTCCAGCTGCTAGAGCTGCATCCCTGTTCCCTCTGCTGCTTCTTCGGAGATTCTGCCGCTCAGTTTAAACGCTGTGATGAATTACAGCACCAAGTCTTCTGCTCTGTCAGCTCCTTTCTTTCAACTTGATAATCCAGCTGAAACACAGACACATCATTAGCCTCGAGTGCTGGCATCACACAGCCCATCAACTTTGCTTCTCTTGCACGAAATGAGAACTTCTAGTTATCAGCTCAGGTTAGAGAACTGTGAACTCACCTGGAATGTTAAAGGTGATTATTAAGTCACTTAAGAGTTGGGTTTATTTAATTTCCTTTTTTTTTTTTTTTCCCATTTCCATCCTAAAGCTTAGCTGTATTAAAAATACAGTCTATTCTTAACTAGCTCTAGGAAAGATGCACTAGATCAGGGCTTGTTCCATGCCTCATGGCTACTGATTTACTATCCAAACTCTGCACAATGTACCTTTATCCACCCTCAAAATGTCATGACAACTCCATTTTGCCTATTTTCTTGGATTAAATGCTGCTGAGTCTCTTCCTTTTCCATCAAACTGCTCATTGTCTCCCTTGTGCTTCTCAAAAAATGTGCATATGCATTTTTGCCTTTTTTTTTGTCAGTTCTTTTCTCTACAGCTGTACGCTGTAGTTTAACACATGCTAAGGACAGCGAAGTACAGCCCGGCTGATATGATTTGGGATTCACTTACCAGTGATAGTTGGCGTGACTGGCATCTGCTCCTCCTACAAGGACCATCAGACTTTTACTGTTAGTCACCATATCTTGCAGCTTCTGATCGTTTCCTTGACTTCTTTGCCACTCTTCTACTTGTGCATCTCAGTATTCCTGGCTGCACGAACTGCTTTCCATGAATCTCTCGAGTGACACCAACGGTTTTCTCATTTAGTCAGGAAACACGCCTACTCGATGAGCCTGTCTTCCCAAGTACCAGTAATTCCTCCTGGGTTTGTATCACTTGCATCACTGACTGCCTTCTCAACCCCAGGGGTCCAGACAGTTCACACTTGTACTAATCCATCTCGTGTTCTAGCTGCAGTCTGTGTGGTACCTGGGCCAATTCTGCGGACAAAACCTTGTATGTGATAGATGAAACACCTGTTTCTAGGTGCATCAACTCACCCAGTTTCCAACTCTCACTGCCCTCCAAAAACAGCATGTGGAGCAAGGGCAAATAATCTATACATACATATACCATGTCCCTTACAAATCTTATTAATCATTAACTTTTATGATCTACTAAAAAAAACCCTCCAAACCATTACCCAAAAGATGACTTTAGCCCTAACCCAAACAATAAACCCTGAAAATTAACCTAAATCTAAACTGTAAGGCACTAAATCCTAATCCTAAACTTAACCCCTAAAACAAAGGCTAAAATTTAATGCTAACCCTAACCCCTAAATCAAGCCAACACCCCGTAACTATAAAACTTTACACTAAATATAACCCCCTAAATTTAACCTTGTAACCCCAACACTAACCATCTGACTCTAAACCAAAAACATAAAGACACTAACTATAAATCCTAATCCCAAAGCCTAACCAGAATCCCCAACCCTAAACTCTAACCATTAACCTAACCCCGGTCCCTAACCCTGAACTCCAAGGCCTAAACCTAACCCCTGACTCTAAAACCCAAACCATGTAACAAAACCTAACCCCTAACCCCAACTCTAAACATACCCCTAACCCTACACCTAACCCCAACCACCTAACCCTATCTGTGGCTGTTGTCATTCCCACAAAGGGCCCTGCTTCCCTCCAGAGTGCCCTGGGACTTTTGCTGAGTTTTGCTTTGCCCTGCAAGGGGCCCTGCTGCCTTCCAGAGTGTCCCAGGGCTTTTACCAGGCTTTTTGAGGCCCATATGGGGCCCTGCTTCCCTGCGGAGCACCAGAGGGCTTTTGCTGGGCTTTGCTGGCGCCCACAAGAGCATGGGAAGGGGAGGGCCACCAACAGCTCTAAGTCCTGGCCACTTCCTTGTGAGAGCAGTGCCCGGTGTCAGTTTTGCAGCTGGGCTCTGGCTTGGGCAAGGGTGTAGGTGAGTAGGAGCCTCCAGACTGAAGCCAACAGGAATCTTTCCAATGATTTAAAAATAAGAGTGTTGGATGGAATCCTACAGAAAACTGCCGTGACTTTGAGTTGACAATTCTGTTTTGACTACTGCCTGTCACTTGCAGCCCTGCAGATACCTGCATACTAGCTGCTGCTGGAATTCACCAGGTGCTGTTCCTACATGTCTGTCTTGGAATAACTGCCTTGGCTCACATTCAGAACATCCTCCAGTCCTTCTGAAGCCTTTCTGTCATTCACATGCCTCATATCCTAAATCACTAACAGTTCAGGCTCCTCTGTGAATTAATGTGCTGCAGTAGGTGAAAATCTCCAGCCTTATCTATTCCTCTCTTCTCTGCTTAACAACTTCTTCTTTGGATCCTCCTTTCCTTCTGCTCACACTGGTAAGTGACAAATTTCCTTCAAAAAGGAATTCTTCCCCTTTTAGATAATCCTTTTAACACTTGCCTGTACCCTGGTTGCTAATACACTTGCACATTGGGCCACAATCTTGCCAGCCTTTCCTCTTTGTTGTAAACAACTGCATGTATAAATTCTCAGTCACAGAGAGGATGTTTCCAAGAAAGCACTAAATTAGTATGAGTTCTTTTCTCAGCTCTGACATCAGCTCCAGGGCAGAAGAGATGCTCTCCACCTTCCTCCTGTCCATGTCAGTTGAACACAGAGACCCACTCAGCAGAAGTCTCTTTCATCCAGACATTGAGGAATCTGTTGCCAACAGTTATCTTGGAACCTCCCCATCAAGCTTTGCTGCAGGCAGAGCTTCCAGAAAAAAACCTCATTTATATGACTAAATGAGAACTGCAGGTCACGATGCCGTGGCAGACACCTCACTTCAACCCATGCAGTAAATCACAGCCGAATCCTACAGGGTCAGGTACCTGCTTGCCTCATCAACACAGCTCCTGGTGGGTTTTTATCTCCCCAGGTTACCTGGCATAAAATGACACACTGTTACTGCACTTAACATGTGTATTCTGAATTTTAGTCCAAAGACATTTTTCTTTCTCCAAAGCACTTTTGTGTCATTATATCTGAAGCACGGCCTCCGTTGTGAAAGAAAGAAGTCTTGGCTTCAAAACATGTGATTGTAAAATAGGACTTCAAATATCTCAAAGAAGCCACCTCAACTCCCATCTACAAACATGGTAATTTTTAAGTCTTCCAACACTGGGGAGCACAGTAACCAATTTCTGAGTGGGCAGGCAAGGCTGAAGACTGTCTTAAGTGTAGTTTCTCTTGGAAAAGCCTATTGTACAGATACACTTTCCTACACCCAATTCGTCATCTCTATTGCTTTTGGGGGATAAAGGGAACAAAGGAATAATCTAAAGGTCTTTTTCAATGAAAATGAAAAAATGCTAACACTTTCATACGGAAAGTAGAAGTTCAGTACAAACTGCCAACTCAGAGCAGGGCATAGGCAGATCCTGTATGTGTCCAACATTGGCTTCCTCATGCGGAGGCCTGTCCCTTCAATATAAACAACGGAATGTTATTGTTTTAGGGATGATCTCTTTGAACCACCTTGGTGGTCAGTTCCTATCAGGGCTGCTTTCTAATAGAGTGGGCACAGCAGTTGTGAAAAGTCTGCAGGGAAACATCTGCCACGGCAAATCTCTGCCGCAGCAAATCTCCGGAACAGAGCGCAATACAGCCAGGGGTGGGGAGGACTTCTGTCCTTCCTGGGAACACGCACTCTGCCAAAGCCATAAGCAGAACCACTTCCAGGAGCTTGGGGTCACTTGGTTTTGAACAGAATGGATGCTGCAGCCATCCATATTCCCAGAAGCCTGCTCCTTCACTTCTTTCACTACCAGCAGGTGAGCATGGAATTGAAGACCACTGAGCCACATATATATGTTTGCATTCAACCCCCCTTTCAAGAGACTCCACTGGCACATGCCAGGATACGCCTGAAGAGTTATAGGAATAACTAAATTATAGCAGAAAGAACATAAAAACGAGGGCAGGGATGGACAGCAGGTTTATTATGTCTCAGGAAAAAAAGGCAACCCTCTCCCTTTATTTTTTTGCTTGTAAATTGAGCATTAGAACCAAAGCCATGAATCATTTATCTGCAAATGCCCCCAGTGCCTGAGAATACTGTCAGACTCCTCACTTGCTGTGTGCTGACACTGGGACATACAAAGGTGTCCTGCAAATCCTGCCCTGCTGAAAAGTTTCCCAGCACCAGCAGGTTATGCCAATCTGCTAAAGTAGGATGCAGCAAACATTTTCTGCTGTGTGGGAAGGAACCACTTCTCATTCCAACTCTGTGGCTTGTGTCTGCTGGCAAGGACAAACAATTAGTTACAAAGAAAGTAAAATGTAACTTATCATCCACAGACAGAGCCTTAAGTGGCTCCTTTCCTGAGAAGATGGACACTTCACAGAAAAATTGTTGCCAGCGAAAGTCGCCTGAAGCACTGACTTCAGGAAGTATTTGGCACTAAGGAGTTCAAGGCAGGAAAAAATAAGGAAAGCCATCTTTTGGCCAAGGAATGGTACAGGTGTTCAATTAATTCTTCTGTAGATATTTCTCATTTTCTCTTGTGCGCAAGGGGCACAGGAGCAAAATGCATCTGCAAGTTATGATGTGCTGCATGCAATATAAAACTGTCAGGGGAAGCCCTCAAATGCTAGTATTTTTCCTCTCCAATGGTTTTTAAGAGCTGAAAAGTTTTGGGGAACAGATGTTTTTGTAGTGTATTTTCTCACCTCTGCTTTTCATAGTGTGCATTGCCTGGGCTTGCACAGCACACAGCAATGTTATCCTCAGGCCAGCAAAAGAGGGTTAGGGTGCACAAATGGCCCTGCCCAGCGTTTGCAATGCTTTTGCCCTATTTTCTTTTAAAGACGGTTCTTAAAAAAAGTCATCTCTCCCTCAGTAACCCTTTCCCATTCTTTCTCAACAATTAATAGTCCAGCAGTGGATCAGTTTAACCTTCCTTTCTTGGAAATCATTCGACCTGTACAGCAAAGTTGTTTTGCATAAAACAGTTCCAGCCATATGCACCCATCTGTACACCCCTTGCGCTTGTGTTGCTAATAAAGGTTTATATTTGGTGTTGCTAATAAAGGTTTGTATTTGGCATGGACAGACAGCACTGAGTTGCTCTGTTACAAGTATAGGCCATCCTGTTTCCCTGCTAGGCCCTCTCTGCCAGAAGCAATGCTGATGATTCCTGTTGGGACGAGCGGCTGCACATCTCAGTGTCACGAGAGCTGACAATTTGTTGAGGTTACAGTCTAGGCCTGACAAGCTTCAAGACAACGCCTTGCTTTAGCCCATGAATAGATTGTCCCTGTGGTATCAGCTCTCCACAGCCCACAGACTCAAGCCTTGCTGCTCTCAACACCACTGTTCATAAGCTCTATTAGGACTTGAAAGCTCCTGCCTGAAGGGTCCAGTTTTACACGAGCACTTAGTATGACAGGGGAACATTTAAAAATGCTTCTCAGCAAGGCCATTAAAATGGAGGGAAACTTGCACTGCAGTTAGAGAGTCAGAAGATACAGCGGTCTGACCAGCAAGCTAGCAGGTACAGAGCAGGTCACACCATTTCACTGCTCCATGCTTCAACTTTCACTGCTACCAAACACAGAGGACAGCACTATCCTCTGAAAAGCTTATATAAATCCACAGAGGGGAACTGCAAAGAACAGCTAAGGTTAATTACGTAAAGATCCTGCCCTTCTACCACGCAGGGCTGCTTCAACAACAGTCACTTTGACCCAAGGGCAAGACACTTCTTTTCTCTATACAAAGCATTTTCTCCCAGTTATGGCTGCCCTTGGATATTTTGCAGAGTAAAGCACAGCAGGTTTTCAACTGCCTGAGCATCTTTAAAAGCTGCCACTTTCTCCACATGTCTGAATTGTATTTGCTGTGACTCAGGCTGCTGTAAGGGCGAAGGGACAGCTCCATCCATTACACGTGTCCAATAAAACATCACACAAGCGAGAGGGGATAATCGATGCAAGCCAGCAGGTAAACCTGCTGCCCCCTTCCTAATAAGCTGAGCTAGGTGAGGGACAGGCTAAGACAGGGAAGAGCACAATAGCAACAGCATGTGGAAAGGTTCATGCCTGGGCTTTTGCAAATGAGTTGCCCTTTTCCAGACTCCTCATGCCAGCCAGTGCAACAACACCTCCAGCTCGCCTCTTTCAGTTGTGCAGGACTCAAAACATGACACTCTCCACAAAAAGAGGCACGAGTGGCATTTCCACTGCTTACTGTGGGATGGCCAAGCTCTAATAGCACCACAGATCCACAGTTAAGTCAGACTGGTCTTACTGACCACAGCTGCTTTAAGTCACAGCCTTCTGTGGGATCATCCTGCCCAAGATGATGGAGACAAGCAATGGCTCTTGACTAGAGCTGGCTTTGCTGGAGCTGGTACCTCTCTAACACTTCATTAGTGCAAGCTGTGCATGTCTCCAGCTCCTCAGAACAGGATTTGTGAGAAACTGCTCGGCAGAAGAGCAGCAGCAAAGCAAAGACAAACAATGCATGGCTCTACTTTAAATACACCTAAGTGGGAGAGAAGGCCCGTGCCTGCTCTCTAACTCAATTCCATCTGCAATTCCTGCACTGTGATCCTGCTAAGAACTCCGAAGTATTCACTGGAGCAGTTGTAAGACTAGGTCAAAATGGAGACTTAGCTCAGCTGTTCTTTCCATCTGTGACCTCAGTGCTCCTTCACAGTGACCAGTGGAGCACTTTAGCTAGCCAGGAATATGGAAATTGGCAAGAGAAGGCCTATGTGCAGGATCCTTGGCCCTTCCTGTTCTCATAGCTCCCTCAGCTAAAGGCAAACCAACCCACCACATTCAGGCAAGCCAAGAACATCCCTTCACAGCCTGTAGGCCCTTTCCTGTTAGGAAGTTTTGATAAGACAGGGAAAGAATAGTCATCTTCATCAGATGCCAAATTCCAGCAGCAGAAGAGTTTGTGTTGGCAATAAAGATGTCAGCCTTCATGTCACTTGTTATAAGGGATCCTGGATGCCACTGCAGTGGGCAGAAGAATCTGTTCCAGCAGGGTCCTGCGAGGGGCTGCTGAGATGGTATTTCTCAGGAAAATAGAGTGTTTTGTGAATCAGGTTTCTGACAGCAGAAACGTCACTTTTGTCTAAGGAAAAGAGAGAAAAACAGTTGTTAGGCATTCTCATCAGGTAGTATGAAAGCCTCTTCCTTAAGAAATACCTGGCACTCTAGTTCCCAGCACAACATCTGCCAGCAGCCCCTTCCTCTCTTTCTTTCTGTACACCCTCCGTTCTTTCTGCCCTCACCTATACCCAGCTGCTCCAGGAGACTTCCAAACTCCGGGTCACAATCCAGGATTTTCAAGAGGTTGGTGGACTCCATTCTCTCCAGCTGCACATCCCAGTAGATGTAGATCTTCTGGCTGAAGCTGACATAAACAAGGCAGGGACTGTTGCTCCCTTCTTTGCATGCATAGAGGCCTGCAAAAAGCAGAAGTGTGGAGATCTGACTACTTCCAAAAGGATAGAGAAAGCAAATAATTGACATTTCATGATGAGGTACCAAAGCTCTTAACTGAAAACAGCCAGCACCTGGCCAGATATGGGATTGGTATACAAAGTCCCTTTGAGACAATCCAAGAAGCTGTCTCTGAACTCCATGAAGCTTGGGGATTTGCAAGCTGCTTCTTGCAGGTCTGAGAGAAGGGACCGAGCAGAGCCAAAGCTCGGGCTCATTCCATGGGGCTCTTTATCTCCACTTTAGAACAGCTTTGAAGTCTGCAAATTAAAAAAGCAGTGGGAAAGACAAGAGACCACTGTAGCACTTCCAAAAAGGACAGGAAAAAACCCTCAAACCACCAAAGACAAACCTCAGCATCACCTTCTCTCACCCTTACTTTTCCCAGATGCCACCAGAGGAAAGACTAGCTGGGCCTTCTGCAGTACGCACACAGGGAAATTATTCCCCACTGCAGGCAAAGGATTCTGGGTCTCTCAGATGGAGGTAGTAGCTTAGAGGGGAAAATGCTGTGAGGGCTGGCTTTGCAGTCAGGCTCCCCACCTGCACAGAAGGCACTGACATTCTCATCTGCTTGGAATCTGGCCACAGTCCGGTTGTGGTCGATGATGTACGTCTGACCGTCCCACGCACAGGCAATCACCTCCTCGTGCCCATTGCCCTGCAGGAAGCAGAAGACTGCGTATTACACAGATATCACCTACTCCCAGGGACGGCCAAGAATCTTTCTTGCTTGTTCAGAGACAGAACACTAATGTCTAGGTGTCACTTCTGGACATCTCATCCAGACATTCTGCACTTGGAGCTCATCTCTCTCCTCTATGGCAACCCTTACGTCCTGTAAGAGCTTGTAGACAAGCCTGTATTAGCAGTGAGCAAAACCATTCAGCTTTGCAGTAAGATTGAAGAACAGCTGGGGGACGAAATTTTACGAATGGATAAATGGATGCTGGGTCTAACAGGCAGACACAGCTCAACCTCTTGCAGCTGGGCAGACTGACCTGAGTGCAGAATGTACTGCCACAGTCAGAACACTCTGTGTCATCCCAAGATAATCCCAGCCTTTTCCAGCTGAGTCATACTCCCTCTGTCCTTCCTAAGTTCATACACACAAAGCCATGCTGAGTTTTTGTTTTCATCTCTCCCAGCCTTATTCAGATACTCACTGTAACATCCAGCTTTTCCAAAGCAAAGAGCTGGTGATCAACCTGAACAGACCAGAGCAGCTTGTCTGCTCCCTCCATGAGTTTCAGTGTTCCTGAAGAAAGAAAAAAACAACTGTCTTGAAAACAATAAAAAGGAGCCAGATGTTTGCTAATGCTAAACCCTATTCCTTCAACACTTAGGGTTGCTCAGAGGTGGCTGCTAATAGCACAGGCATGGTTTTGGCTGCTAAATCCATACTGGACACTTGACCCCGCCTACCATGTTCCTATTACCCAGATATAATGTGGCAATCCTGGGCAGGGGGCACTGGCCGTGACAGAGTGGAACATAAACAAGCACCTTTCCTCACAGTGCTCTCCATGCCTTCATATAAAGTATGACAGCAGGACTCTTTGAATCAAATTCTCTTGCCTGACCCTTGAAGGGTTTCGGAAGCCCAGCTTCCCTTTCTTTTAAAAATTGAAAGCACTGAGCCCCTGGTTTCCTGCCTTGAATTAGTGACAGGCCTTGGCTGCCCCACAGGTCTTCTTCCAGGACAGTGGCAGGACTTACCATCGAGAGTACAGAGGGCAAAGAGACCCGAGCCACTATTCTCACTGGAACCTGTAAGTGCAAAAGAAAATTACTGGAACTGATGCCATTTTATAAACATTGTCCCCTCCCTCTCCTGAAAACAATTAAAAAAGATCCAAAACAAGCTGATCCATGCTGCCTCCTTTCTTGCCCAGCTGTGTGCAGAACAGCACTAACAAATATCACTAGTTAAAGCTGAAGAGGAGAGTACCCTGACCACTGGGCTGCTTCAGCCCTTCAGTAAATTCTCTACCTAGCTACCAAAAAAAAGAAGACATGCAAGGTCAAGTTTTAAAAATATGACACTCGGAGAGAGAGAACTGGAGCTGTATTCAACTAAAGCTGCATTTAATCCTTTCAGTGACAACGTAGGAGAGACACTGGCTCCCTGAGGAGGAACCCAGGAAACCTGGCTGGCAGGGGCAAGCCAGCAGAGCTGAAAGCAAGCAGGCAGTTTCTCTGGAGTAGGTTAACAACATGAGCCTGCCTCCAGCGCCCACAGACAGCACCAAGCTACAATCCCCTGCACACTCCCGGGTTGCAAACCACCCCATTTCTGCAGATCAGCCTAAAGCAAACTCAGCTGGTTGGGTGCTTAACTGCCCCTAGAGACATGCACCCAGACAGGCTCTGATCCAAGAGATCTGCTGTGGCCCCCTTGGAAACTGGTCAGCATGGCACTCTTCAGCTCTTCATTGATGGTCCAAGACCAGTGGGCTTTTTTACAGCTTTCTCTTCATCCCTTATTCTGTGTGCCTCCATTTTTCACAGACATCTCTCAATAGATGCAAGGCTTCATATGCAGTGAAATAATTGATTTCATGCTCTGTTGACCATGTTGCTCATAGCAGCATCAGAGATGCTGAACACATGACAAGCTTAGGAATTGGGCAGGAAAGGTCCTCTGAGGAACAGTAAGAGGGTGGGCTTCAGTGGATTGCTCTTCTCCACAAACTCTAATTATATGGGACAGGCTGAATCGTTCTCGGACAGCACTGCAGGGCACAATACTTGGCCAGAGCAAATACAAGAGAAAGTGATCTCCCCTGGGAGTTTCTTGCCTTCTATTATGTCCACACACCCCAAGGGTGAGTGAAAGCTGCTTACTCTCCTTAGGTACCAACGGAGGGTTCAGCAGGAGCACCAGGCACAGGTCAGAGCACAAGGAGTTACACAAGGGAAGCAGTGGCAACGTGCAAGAAAAGTCTGGACATAAGAGCAGTGTGTCAGGGCTGAGAGAAGCCGGGAGCTGTGCCGATTCTAGATACAAGATCTGCACACAACATGGTGGATGAAGACAGAGCACAATGATAGACATGAAATATGGAAGCAGCTCTGGAGAGGTTGGGGCCGCACAGGAGAAGGAGGAGCAGCACACAGCCACCGGGAATTGAGATTCAAATGCTGAAAAGCAAGAACGAAGATGAGGCTGTGTGAAGGAAGAGACGCATCTAGGAAATAAGAAGGAGGCATAAGCTGCAGCCATGCAGAAACAAGGATCAAGGACATGTGTAGGAGCACGGCATGGCAGCCACTCCAACTGACTAAATGCAGGTCAGCAGAGGCTGCAGAGAAACTCTTGTGCTGAGTGAAGGATAAGGGCTACCTAGGGAAGGACAAAGGCTATAAAAAGCTCACATGCAAATATCCAACTGTCTTTTTTTGGGAGCCGGCTGAGAGAAGCTGAGATCCCTCTGTTCTTGCAGCTGCCTCTCACTGTTTTTTTTCTACCACAGGAAATCCAATTTCATCCTGGACTGATGTACTGAAAAACCATCAGGGGCAGCTGCTGGGCTGGAGACCCCCACGCTGCTGATCTCTCACCTCGGGCAATGCTACCAATCAGATGAGTGGAGACATTCTTGTTGTGAATCCGTCCAGATGTTTGGTGTAGAATCACGTCTCGAACAGGGGCCTCACTAGGGTAAAGAGAAAGACAACAGGGAAAAGTTAGGGAACCACATCTGGGACTGTCTCAGAACAACCTCAGGAGTGGCATATTCCAAAGCTCTACAGATCGAGGCACTGACAGAGTTTGTGAACAGGTTTATCCCTTTAATAGTAAATGAAAAAAATGCATGCCACCCCACATATTAAAGAAACTCACCAATGTTTAAAAAAACAAAACCAGAATGATTTGACGTATTCAAAAAAAAAAAAAAAAAAAGCCCCCCCAAAAATCAGTAAGGCTTGTATTCCAATGAAGGAAAAAAATTACAATTTTTATCATTACTGTCACATATCATTACTGCTTTTCTCTCACAAAGTGTCTGCCCAGGGTTGCACAGGTTGGTGAGAGAGACCACATCTGGGCCTGGCTGCTGGCTAAGAGGGTACCATTCCACTGAGTTCTCTAAAACATCAAGGAGACTTGCCTAGCTCCCCACCTGCTGTAGTTTTTTGTGTCTGCCTTGAAGTCTCACAGAACACCACAGAAGCACCCAAATTCTCCACCAGGGTCCTTCCAGCACCAAGACAGTAACAAAAACCTCACTGCTCATCCTGATTGCTCTGGTTGTGATTTACAGCACTCGCTGCCAGGGGTCTCATTAGGAAAATGTCTAATTGCCTCACCTGCAGAAAACAAGTGAATGAGCCCAGTTTTATCCTGGGCTTCAGATGGATTTGGTTTGGCCCAGTCTCTCAGCTGTTACCCAGCAATCTGATGACCTTTCTCTGGAGATCTAGGTCACTCACTTCCCTACCTTAGCTCCCAGTACCAGCCCCCTCAGTGGGCTGGTTTTGCCACTCTCCTTGCCCAACTCAAGAAGAGAGTGGGATACAAGGAAAGCAGCAGTATTTATCTTTGTGACAGAGACGTGAAGAGTGTTCATGGAAGCTTGGGTACAGGTGGGCTCAAGCGATGAGCTACCAGCAGCACAGCAGGTCACTGAAGCAAGGACAGTGAGAGCACCTCCCGCCTCACACAGTGGTGTGGTGGCAGTCCCTTTTAACAGGCAGCCACAGAGGC